>WOVY01001045.1:0-150000 GCA_013436015.1 Rhipicephalus annulatus | reverse complement strand
GTGCCGCGGCCGCGAACCCCACACACATCCGTCGTCGTCACAAACACTCCACGCAGTGACCCTTTCGCATGCACATCGCAGCCGACCGTGACCTTGCCTTCGCCCAGCCTTCCGACTCCAATGACGCCTTCTCGCATCGCACTGCCCGTGCTGCACATCCCTCTCCGGAGAGCGACGTGATTGGCAAAATTTTGGGAGCAGTTCCAATCAAGCATCCACAACAATGGCTGGATCCCAAAAATTGAAAAGTTCCAATACGTGTTGACATGGCTGACTTGGGTAGCAAAAGCAGCCATTCAAGGTATTTGCCTGGCTGGAGCGAACTATGACGTCGCCATTTAGATCCTGTCAGACCGCTTCGGTCGTCGCTACATGCTGGTTGGCGACCATCTGGATAGTTTGCTGTCAGTCGCATCAATACGAAGTTCTGCAGACGTGACTCAGTTAAGACATCTTCATGATGAAGCCACATTGCGCATCAACGGCCTGGAAGGTCTCGGAGTATCTCCAGGCGACTATGTTCCGATGCTGCGGCGAGCTCTCTTAAAGGCGTTACCTTCAGACATCAGTATCCTCTATCGCCAACGACAAAAGGAAGCAATGCTAACTGAGAACGCCACAGCATCCCAGGAGGCCCAGTCACAAGTGAAAGACCTTGTGAGCTTTATCAAAGTACACGTAGAGATACGAAAAGAAAGCGGTATCCACGAACCGATACCATCTACAAGCCGCACGCCTCCCCAGTGAGATTTGCTGATCAGTCAGCCAACCTTGCCCTCCACTGCGGCTTTGTCAGCTGAACTTTGATACCCATACTCACACCCTTGCGTCCTGTGCCCCCCTCCCGAACACACTGTTCAGTATTTCTCCGAACGTCTTCCTCTGGAAGAGGTGCGGAAGAGGCTTCACGAAGTGAAGCTATGATTTCGCTGTGGCAAACGCAACCAATTCGTCCATGATTGCTATACCGCCAGAACTCTGCAATGCCACTGATGCACGGGACGACATCTAACTTCTCTGTGCAACATCAACAGTGTAGCAACAACGCCTCGGTACAAGATCATGCAAAGAGGTCCAGCACCACCCCTTCTTGGCCCCGTAATTTCTCTTTCCACTACGCTCACGACCCTTTTCGTGCCAACATCGCAGAAGTCCGCCACTTCGCTTGCGATTGGCCACACAACTTCTCTCGCCTCATTGTCGCCGCAGGCTGCGACTTCACCTTCGACTGACTTCACGACCCTTCTCGTACCGACATCGCAGCAGGCCGCGACTTAGCTTGCGACCGGCCTCACGACTCCTCTCACCTCCACGTCACCGCAGGTCCCGACTTCGCTTCCGACCAGCCTCAGAACTACCCACGCATCGGCATCGAAGCAAGCGAAGACTTCGCTTTCCAGTGGCCTCCCGACCTCAACGCCAACCACAACTCGAACGAGTTATGAGCAGACGCAGAAAAACCTGCCGCTTTCCACGTGATTCACGGCGCTTTGGTGGAAAAACTCGTCCACAAGGTGCGTCATGGAAATCTCGATGTGCAAGGGAAACCCCAAGTGCACCATGCACATTGACCTCAAGGACCCGGTTTCCCGAGGTCTCAGCTGCAACTCGCCCCGGATCAAGAAGATACTTCCCAGATCAAGAAGGCGAACACATGTACTATCCATCGCGCGTCACCATGAACCTCCCGGTCTTGCTTCATAAACTACAACACGCGGAGCCATATTTCTCATACCAGATGCGTTCCATACCTGATCCTGGCGGTAGGGTTTCCAGTTCGTCTCCCCTCAAACCCAAGCAAGTCGACAAATGGTAAGTTGAGCAGCGGAGCTACTACGAGCCACACTCAATAGAGGACATGCACCCTATAACCGTCCACAATGCCGTTGAACATCACATGAAGATGGTGCCTGACACCAGAGACCTGCACTTGATGTACAATCGCCACACGACAAAAATCCAGCACTACACCCTGTGCCTCATGAAAGAAACCGGTGGAAACGAGGAATCTCGCAAAGCGCGACACATCGCGAGAAACCAGTCATTTGGAAACTCCTGCAGCGATGTCTATAACGATGTCTCCAAAAACACAGCCATGACTAAGACTCATGCAACCGAAAACGTCAGCTCGACGTGCGTTATTGTTGGTGACGTCAAGACGCACGCCGACAAACCACTACCGGCAACAGAGCTCGTGGATAAATCTTCAGTGCCTTCAAATGATGCCGAGATTCCCCTCCTCGGAGAGGTCACGAGAAACCAGAATGCATCGGCATTGTCGTCATCGTCGTCATCCTCGTCAGCGAGCGAAAATAATTGTCATCGACTTCAGAGTCTTCATGCTGTTCCGATGCACCTCCGAGTTCAAATCGGATACACCTACGTGGTGGTGATCGCTTCAAGTACTCCACCATAGCTCAGAAGCTTTCAAACGAAGACATCAACTCGACGTACGCAATTGTTCGTGACCCCCAGACAGACTCCGACACTTCACAGCCGAGAAAAGTGCACGTGGACGAGTCTTCGATGCCATCGAAAGCGGCCAAGATGCCCCTGCTTAATGGGGCCGCTGAACGAACGAGCCAGAATGCTTCTGCGTCATCGTCCTTCTCGTCGAGCGAGGAAGAAAAATCCTCGATTGCGGAGTCTTCTCCCAGTTTTGATGCGCTTTCGTACCAAGCACACGCGAAACAATACCTGACCTCTCCCTTGTACAAGCAGGAAATGCCCGCACAGCACCTACAGAAGCTTCAGATGCAACACCACGAGCAGATGATAAACATCGCACCGAAAAAGCGTGCAAGTTATCAGAAAACTTCGTGAGTTTACGAAAGCAGGGAAAGATCAGACTCCTCATACTACAAGCAACGAAAGAAGTGCGAAGGTCCCCAGTATGACCTGAAGATAGCTAACAACGTGACCAAAAATTATTCTGGGTGTCATAGCGAGATTGGACGACTTCCCCCGCAAGACAAGCCACTGCCTCCCTAAGCATCACCGCCTTCCCAAAGCCCTCCGTCGTCACCGCTCTCTTCACACCTTCAAACCTTCAATCAATGTCGGGGTGTCCTCGCTTTACAAGCAGAGAATAAGGGTGTTCCGTTTCGGCGTCACTACACGGGTGCGAAGGGACCCTCAAGATGAAGCTCGAGAGCGATTCACCGTCAATTCATTCCCGCCGTAATTATGCTAAAGAAATGAAAGAGGTGCTCAATATGTGAGCTTATATAAGTCTAATGACGCAAGCACAGCTGAGTCATATCCCAATAGCACTGGTTTCAGATAGAACTAAATGAGACTGACAGGCTATTAAGCTGAGGAAAGCGCACGACAATGTGGCTCTTGTGGTTCTTAACTGTACTGCGGTACTTGACATAAATTCAGTTGAGGTAAAGTGAACGAAGAGAAAACATTTTTGTTTGTGGAATACGAATTCATCACCTGCGAATCACGGCGCGTATGCTGCACAGATTAAGCTGTGACAGAAGGCGCATCCCCATCCACTTTGCTCATTGCTAGCGCACATGTGGCGCGTTGGACAAACAAGTATGTCGAGGGAGTGACTTTGTATCTCACTGACAGAAAGGACGCACTTATGTTCTAATTATTTCTTTTGAATTTACGTCATATATATACAGCACAGTCAATAGTAACAAATAGTATCCCCCTGTAGTTTTTTTAGCTTAAAGGCCAACTCCGGTGATTTTTCAAGGTCAGTGGATCTCAATAAAACTCACTGTGTACATTCATTCGCACTATTGCCCCATTCATGCCAAATTTCAAGCTTAAAATTCTCGCAGATTCTTTTCCAATGAATTTTATAGCTTGCCTCAAAACGCTCACCTCGCTTGCCAGAATGAATGGCAACATTTGTGTGTGTGACGTTGAGTTTTGCCTGGCGAAGTAACGAACTGATGTGCCACTGCAGCGTCTGCTTGTCTGCCATGGATTGTGTGGGTTTGGCCGGCGTTTCCTTGGTTGAGTGGGCGATTTTCTTTTCTGTGTTGGTGGGCTTTTGATAGGTGCCAAGTGGTGTTGCGTTGTGAGCCATTCGATCGCCGCGGACGGCGTGGACAGGTAGTGCTATCTGGTGGGCATCATGTGCAATTAGGCAGGTTCCGGCAGCGTCAGGCAAATCTTTACGTCAGACGTAAAAGCGCACTCAGTTGGGTTTCCGTTTCGGTATTGCGGTTTTTCGGTAGTTAAAACTTATTTTCAGATATTCTGAGCTTTTTAGTTATTGGTTGCCTGAGAAGAGTTTCTAAAGAGCACAAAAGCACCATTATTCTGACATGGTCAGAAAGTCGCCGGAGTTGGCCTTTAGAGGTCTGTTAGTTTTATGTAGTAGTGTGTAAAAGGAAAAAAAAAACGAACCGACCAAAGAATTTCCTTTCTTGTTTTCAGTCAAGCAATATTATAATAGATGATGAAGGAAAAACGCATATTCTCTAGTAGTACATGGTGGTTCCAAAAAGAACATAATCTGCACTTGCTTTTAGGCGTCAAGTGGACCACAATAATAAGGGCGAGACAACGGTGTGATATCAAATTTTTGTTTATCGAGACGCGATATCTCTCTTTCCGGCTTCTTTTTCACAAATTACAAGATGAGTTCATTTGTGCTTGTGCGTGATATATTATATAGTTATACCCAGCAAAACTCTTTATGTAGTCGCCTATGAGTTTTCACTGCTTGAACGAAGGATGACAGGTCTTCAGGCGACCCACAAAAACCTGCCAAATCGCGCTGTTATCTGTGTGTATTAAAAATGTTAGAACTAAATCATTTTTTGTATATTTATTTCTTGTATATGTTTATGTAAAATGCATTTCTTGATACAGCAAGGCATGCCACTGAGATACGGGCCACACCGACACACTCGTTAATCTCCTGCTTACTCTAGCACACTGGTCTACCTGTCACTCCTGCACTTTTGCTTTGCCAGGGTTGCAGCAAAACTGCTAGCATACTTTAATTTAAAACAAAGATAACTATCGTAATATTTCGGTGATTCTGTTGAGTCTCCTTCATCAAAGTTTATTATTTATCACAGTTACCTCCACCACATTTTTTCCGCGCCCGCGGATCCACCTATCCTTTGGGTAGTGGAAGTTCATTTTCGAAGCATCCGTAGAGGCTGTCGGGACGAGCAGAAAATGACGCTCCACCACAATTTCCTGCCCCGCCTCCACTTCAGATCAAGAAGGTGAACCCCTCCTCCTTTCAAAAGAAATTGCTCCCTATGCCCGCGATTTATCTTGTGTATGGCCTGAATGTGACAACGTGGCTAGTTCCACGGTGTAACAGGCAGATCAAGCCTCCTGGCGCTATCGCAGCCGTACTGGGCAAAGAGTACTTCACTGTGGGAAGGTAGTGATTTGAGGAGCCTCTCGATTTGGCCCGTGTAATAGCGGGTCCCAGTATACTACAGTTTCAGTGAACTTGTTTGCGTGGTGCGTACACACAGCCACTGGAACCGCTGCTACGACAGTGGCGGCGTCACTGTGGCTGCGAATAATGCCGCGCCTCATTAAGCAACGAAATCGAAGTTTTAGTTTCTATGTTTCTTCTCCTGCGTCCATGACTGCACGCCTAACACTCGATGAAGAAAGCTTGTTTGCTTCGTCTGTTTCTTTAAGGGCGAACCCTCTTAAGATTCCGTGACGTCCGTCCATAAACCACCATCCGGCGTCTACAGCATATGTAGCGCAGGTACAAAACATCTGTGCACAAACCGTATACAGCGTGCACATATAATTGAAAATAGCGATCCGCCGGTCCATCCACCCGTCCACCCGTCCGTCCTTTGCACTAGTCAGTGACTTCGCCGTAGAGATTATAGACTTTACAACGTAGAGATTATGAACCTCCGCCCACTCGTCATCAGTCACCTCGTGGAGGAGCGTCGATTTATTTTCATGAGCACTAACATAAGAGCGTATCGTAGTTTTCATATTAATCAGGGTGCGAAAATCTAGAAGCCATTGCCCTACAAAAAAAAATGAAGTCAATTGAAGCTTTGCATCAGCGTGCATGGCCTACGACATTTATTTCTTTATTCCCGTCACATTGGGCAATGCACCTACCTGTTTCCCTACTCCATACCGGGAATTGGACCTTTATCCACGTGCTTAGCAGCGCATCACATCAGTTGCTATTGGCAACAACGAATTTCACGCGTTCATTATCGGGCACTAATGAAATTAAGACAATTTGAAATGACCAAGTGACCTCGGTAAAAGATCACATTGCCCACGATCCAGAGATCACCAGTTATTGGAAAACAGTGCATACAATTACGTATGTGACCGGCGCACTTGTGAGGGTCGCATTTGTGTATGCTCGTGGATGCCAAGTTTATCACGTACACCGCCGCAAATGAAATCGGTGAGTTTGAAGTCATCACCTCTGCACAGCGCGACGCTGTAACGTCCAACGATGACCATTGCACTCGTAATGCTCGGCCGTGTCTCTCTATAAGGAAGCTGGGTGGATTTACGCGGAATATACGAAGTGAATAATTAAGCTCACAGTTATCAGCTGCCGCCAGCCACGCTTGGTGATGAAGATAAAACAGAAGAGGGGAAATGGGGAACCAGCAGAGGGGAGACTGCGTAGAAGCCTCTAATCCACTTAGTTCGAATCCATTCATGGGCGGGGATGACCGCCACGCGGAGATTTGTGTCATTTGGGGGAGCACAGAAGTAATCTAACACCGTCGCGTTGGTTTTGCCCAACGCACGATATAGCTGCACGTATCAGGGCTCAGTGTAGCGTTGTGCTGTCAGTGTTGGGGTTTCCTTCGAAATCTAGTTACGCCTCAACTTTAGCATCTATCTATCTATCTATCTATCTATCTATCTATCTATCTATCTATCTATCGAGCTATCTATCTATCTATCTATCTATCTATCTATCTATCTATCTATCTATCTATCTATCTATCTATCTATCTATCTATCTATCTATCTATCTATCTATCTATCTATCTATCTATCTATCTATCTATTCTACTATCTATCTATCTATCTATCTATCTATCTATCTATCTATCTATCTAGCTATCGATCTATCTATCTATCTATCTATCTATCTATCTATCTATCTATCTATCTCGCTTGCCGTCTTTCCTTCTTTCAATTTTTCAGTGTTCAGCCGCCTGCAGTGTTCTTTTATTCAGCGTATTCCGTTACACTTGTCTTGCACCTGTTTTTAACGTGGCTGTTCAAATTTTCCATGTCTCGTACAGCAGAGTTGCGCCAGCGCGATTGCAGGAAGACAGTCCCAGGGCAACAGGGAATAAAGCTCGTTGATGAGTGCATATTATTGCGATAGCAATCATATGGACACTCTCAGCTCGATTTCGCCGCCGGCGTCGGCTTCATGCACCGTATATGTATACGTATCTATATATATCGAAACTCAACACAGAAAAAAATCCAGAAAAAAGACTTCAGTACGCGGAAGCAAACATGGGACCTCCGCGTCGTGAATGCGAGGTGTTATCGATATGTGGGGTTTAACGTCCCAAAGCCACCATATGATTATGAGAGACGCTGTAGTAGAGAGCTTCGGAAATTTCGACCACCTGGGGTTCTTTAACGTGCCCCCAAATCTGAGCACACGGGCCTACAACATTTCCGCCTCCATCAGAAATGCAGCCGCCGCAGCCGGGATTCGATCCCATGACCTGCGGGTCAGCAGCCGAGTACCTTAGCCACTAGACCTCCGCGGCGGGGCATGCGAGGTGTTGTCTACTGAGCCACCAAGAGGTTGTTTTTTATTGCCTGTTTCCAGAAACATTTACATGAAAAATGCCATAAAGATGGCGAAAATAAGTGGTGGCAGTCCTACTGAATAGAGATTAGCTTTAACGTTCTTTGAGAGCTGTCAGGGGTTCCACCCTCGACAACCACTCAGGAACAGACTCGTCTGTTTTAGGGGCGAAGCTCCTTGTGGCGTGGCTTGTGCGTCCCTCGTAGTACGTAACCACAAGTGGCACATACCAGAAATAGCGGTCCTTACGATTTTGACCTCCAAGGTGGTTCCGGTGAGAGATTTTTTCTGTGCGTTGTTGAACAATAAAAGATAGTGCTCAATGCACATGTTAATGGCTGCTAAGGGGGAATGAAAGACAGGAGCATTCGGCCTTTAGGTAACGCGCACGCTGCGATCCCCATTAGCAGCTATTGGCAAGTACATTGAGCACGATCTGACAAGAAAGGGTTGCTACGTTATACTCGCTGGGTGTAACCTCCTTGGTTTTAGAAAGGTTTAGCGAGCGTTGTGCCGCATAGGCATGAATACAGGGAACTAGCATATACCATGAACTCGAGGTGGTTAAAGGTGGGAAGTAAACCCGAAGCGCAAGCCGTAAGAAAGTGTGCATGTGCCACCTCCCGTTTAGTCCTTGAAATGTCCGCTGGATGGCGGTGCTTCTATATAGAGAATATATGATGAAAAGATGCGAGATGGTGATACTTGGAGTGCTGAATAGATGGAAGAACGGACACACAGACAGATGCATAGATGGACGCATGAACGGACGCAGGCGCGGATGCATGGTCGAACGCAGGGACGGACGCACGAACAGACGCACGCACGGACGGGTGGATGGACGCATGGACGGTTACACAGACGTACGCAGGAACGGATGGAAGCAAGAACGAATGGACGGACGAATGCTTCGCCCCACTCCCCATCAATCACTCCGTGGATATGCTGCCATTTTTTTGCAAGTACCACCAATTTCACCATGCACTCTCGAAAGTACGTTCTTGCAGGTCGTGCATCTGAAACACAGTAAAATCCCGCCTTATATGGGCCCGCCATAAACAGTAAAGGTCTGCTAACAATATTAGGTCAAATGGCAAACCATTCTTATTTTCAATCAGCAGAAATGTGATACCATATGGGTCTAGCAGGAATTCTTTTTTGATTGTCCTCTGCAATGCATCCGAAAAATACACTCCCTTTCAGCAATGCAAAAAACGTGATCAATAGTTTCTGGCTTCATACAAATGAGACAGTCTGACCCTCAAGGTAGAAAGAGACCCCGCTCTTCTAAAAATACCTTGACGTGCAAAGTGCCGGTGTGAAGCCTAAAAAAGAGGGTCTTTGTGGCAGCCGACACCTGTATTATTTTGTCCCTTTTTAGTACATCCTGCCCTTGACCTCCACTGTATATGGCACTGTACATTGGAACGGGTAAAACTGTATCACAAACATCTCTGTATAGCTTTTTGTGTGACACTAAAATTAAGTACTCATTAGAAAATCTGACAGACAAAAAGCACATACTTAAGATCACCTCCTTCAGATATCCGTGAACAGCGCCATTCATTCGGTCTGTGCCCACAACATATTCAGGTAGAGCTCTCGTGAGCCTCAGTTGGCACAGCGTACGCAGGAATGGATCACTCGCGTTACGAAAAAATAACAACCTGTTTATGGGTTGGCTTATGAATGGGTGTAGTAGTCCCAAACCACCTTTCTTTACACGACTAAATAAATTAGTTCGACTGCGTTGTTCCCGACCTGAGGCCTACACGAACACCGTGAAGACACGATGAAATTTCTGTATATTGGCCCGTGAACAATGCAACCCAAGCATCACGTACCACAGTTTCGAGACAAAGAACAAATTGCAAACCGTAGCTCTCGAGAACATTGATAGGCGATTCCCCTGCGACATAGTCGCCTTCAACTGAATTTCTCTTGCCTGTTCTTGCCAATAGTCATCATTGTCCTATTAGTGTTCTAGTAGTACTCCTAGGTATTTGACAGGTGCCGTCCCCCACTTCATAATGGCAAACAATTCCGGTGTGGATGACCACTCTCCGTGCCAAAAACCCAAGCACTTTCTCCAGTTCACCCGAACACCAGTGGCATTGTTGAAACTCTTCACTACAGTGATAACCTCTGCCACGCTTTCTTTGTATTTGCAATAAACTGCGAAATCATCAGCATGTGCCAGAATTTTAACTCCTGATGGCTGCAACCTAAAACCGTGAATGCTGCTGTTTTCACTTATTGCTAACCATAACGTTTCTATATAGATGCTGAAGAAAATAGAACTAAGCGGGCATCCCTGATGGACGGAACGCCTAATGCTAATTGGCACCCCTAATATATTATAAATACTAAACGTGTCAGGCAATTGCGATATGCCAAAGCCACACCATCTCTGATTACGGAACCGACATTGACATGGTCTAGTATGGCAAGAAGCAGGACATGAGAAACACAGTCAAATGCCTTTTCGAGGGCGAGCTGCAGAGTCGCCACACGAACTTCCGTGGCGTCGCAACACTCGAGAGAGGAGAGAGAGAGAGAGAAATAGGGGAGGAGAAACAACTTCATCTCATCTTAAGGCAAAGGGGCTGTGAGAAGGTGAGAGATCCGACTCGCAGCAGGCCTCTTCTACCACCTCAACACACCTCAGGATAGCTTCCTGAAGGTCGGGTTTACAGCTGCACATGGTAGCCTCCCACAGCTCCTGACTACTTATTTGTTTACGAAGGCTTGGGGGAGGGAACTAATTTCAACACTGCCACATAATCTGGTTAAGGTCCACTTTCCTTACCGTACAAAACTTGCAGTCTAAATTCCGAGATAAATTTTGTGGCGTAAGGTAGGAGAGAGAAACGTTCGGGTTTACGCCAGAGGACCTCACGTCTGCGGGAGAACTGACGCTGTAAAGGTGGTAGGGTTCGGCGACCGAGACGGTAGTGCCCACAAATGTCGTTGTATGTAAGTAATCTTTCTTTAGATGTACATGCAGTTAGTAAATCGTTGGTTTCTGGAACGTCCCTTAGGCGAGCTTGGGCTCGGATCGTGAAAGCTCGCGCGCTTGCGTGGGCCGCCTCATTACCAATTAAGCCTCAGTGAGCTGGTGTCCAGATCAACGCAACAAGTTGGGATGGCGGATTACAAAAGAGAATGACAAGGACTGTCCTGCGAACCCTACCCGTTCTGAAGTTGTATATGGCAGTTTTCGAATCACTCACAATGACAAAAGAATGAGCAATCCCAGCGGCAAGTGCAACCGCTGCCTCCTCCACCTCTTCCGAAGACGAGACTCGAATGGATGCTGCCGTTGCAACACTGCCGTCATAGTTAATAACTGTTAACGGAAATTTCTGCACACAAGGATACTCTGCGGCAGAGATTTAGCTCGTTCTTGAGAGATTTAGCTCGTTCTTGTCTTTTATGCTCGTGATCAATAGGATGAATATTTTTTGGGATAGGAGGGATACGAAAGTTCTCATGTATCTGGTGAAGATTATTAAATTTCTCCTTAGTCATCAGTGCTGGAGTAACATTTAGGGAGTTTAAAATACGCCTACCAGTGTGGGTGTTCGATAAGCGTTGGTAATTAGTTGTCAGGTGGGCTTCTGCAAGCTCGCTAGAGGCATTGAACGAACTTGTAGCCAAAAGTTTTTATATAGAAGCTCTACATGGCACTGCAAGAGCAAACTTGTAGAACTTGCGTATCAGTGAATTTACCTTATCTTCTTCAGGCCTTGTTAGGTGAAGATAAGAGAGGGAGAAGATGATTTTGCTGATGGCAAATGCTAAATCTGCCTTACGAAGACCTCCGTACTTTTTTTGACACTCTTCCTATAGGTCTTCCCTGCCTTTCCTTGCATCTTTATCTCTATCTCTTTCTATAGGTCTGGTTGTGTGGTCTATGCTGGTCATCCGGTTGAAGCGTGTAAGTATTGAGTTTGTTAGACTGAATGTGCGTGCCTAGTTCACGTATTTTGTCTACGACAAAAACTTGCTTCCCATTCAGGTTTATCTGAGTGCTGTGTTTGTCGTGCTTATTAGCAGAAATCAGTAAAAGCTCAGATTTATCTGGCGAGAACTCGAGGTTCATAAGCCTAGCTGTCGTAATAACCGCATCTGTAGCCTCTTTTCAGGTATCTGAATGTAGGCATCGGATCCACCCTTCATCCATATGATATTGTCAGTGGCATTAGGGAATATTTGAGATTTGGTATTTTAGCTAGCGTCTCAGAAATAGACCTCATAGCTAGGTTAAAGAAGAACGGCGAGAGGACTGATCCCTGAGGTGTGCCAAAGCTACCTAGGGTGATTGGGGGAAATTTTTAATCATTGAGGCTAACGATAGACGTGCGGTTGCTGAAGAATACACAGATATCGTCATACATTTTCTTCCTAATGTTAAGGTTATCCAATTCACGTAAAATGAAGGCATGAGCTATGTTGTTAAACGCACCGCGCAGGTCAAGCCCTAGAATGGCGTGGGTGTATTTAATACCAATGGGAGTAAGGATGTCATGCTTGAGCCTTAACATGGCATCCTGGCAAGAGAGTGATTGGCAAAAGCCAATCATCTCTGGCGAGAAAAACTTATTATCATCTGCGTACTTGTTTGGGCGATGAAATATGACATGTTCGATAGTTTCGCACAAATATTACGTTAAAGAAATAGGTGTAAGGTTAGCTATGCTGAGGGCTTAATATATTTAGGAAAAAAGATGACCCTAGCGGTTTTCCCTGAGTTAGGAATGGAGCCAGTATTGAAACACTGATTGTAGTAGTCTGTGAGCGCTGTAATCGATTGATCGTCAAGATTTTGAAGTAATTTATTAGTTTCAATATCGATACTCGGGGCAGATGTAGCTTTAAGAGAAAAAAAAACGTATCGAACTTTTGTTTCCGTTATTGGGGCGTAAAGAAGTTCATTGACCTCGACGGCATAATCTGAATACGCTTGGGCTGAAATAAGGTGCAATCGCGCAAGTTCCTGAAAAAGATTACCAGTGTGTTTGGGCAATAACCGAGTGATGTAATGATTGTGATGCGCACGTGATGGGTCGAGCAAATTCCTCACAGATTGCCAAGTCTTCTTACTACTGAGATTGCCGTGCATGCTCTCGCACATTTGGCCCCATTGTTGACTAACTAGCTAGCTTGCGTATGCATGTATGCCGTGATCGAGCCTAGCTACACGGATGCGAAGCCTGCGGTTGTGGCGGTGTTTTTTCCACCGTTTTAATAGCGATTTCTATGCTTCTCACATATGGACAAGCTCCGCATCAACTGTGTGGAATGGAGTATCTGAAGGCATCGTTCTAGTATGTTTGTCAACGTCCTCTTGGAGTTGGCTGATCCATTCTTGCAAATCTTCTAAGGAAGTGGGAAAATCAATCGTACGAGTTTGCCGAAATTGGTCCCAATCAGTTGGTTAGATAATTTTGGTGTTAAAAGGTTTATGAGATAAACTAAGAGACGTCTTAATGACGTAGTGATCGCTACCGAAATTGATTTGAATGTTTTCCCATTTAGCTAAGTTAACCAGAGAGGTCATTATGAGATCTGGTGATGTGTCTTTAGAGACGCTGTTTCTTAAGCGGGTAAACATGTCAAAGTCACCTTACAGGGCGTGTTGATCATACTGTATATGGATCTATAAGGCTCGTCGTTTAGGTGTGGATGTTGTGTGACCCCATAACTGATTTGGAGAATTTAAGTTGCCAGCAATGAGGGGGCTTCTGCGGGCTTCCTGTTTAGCACGAGCAAAAATGGTGGTAAATTGGTGGTGTCTTGAGCTGGGACTGCTGTGAATAATAAGGATGTAAAGAGGGGCTGACCTCGTCTTTTTAGGGAGTATTTATACGAAGTCGTGATCAACGTCGATACCATCAAAATGTGAGCAAGTAACGGGTTGGCGCTTTTGGGTTGAAATTGCGGTATTAGGGCGTTCGCATCTTGTGTACTGGAATGTATTGTAACCAGAGAGTTTAATGGGACCGTACGTTTCTTGTAAAGCAATAACTGCAGGTGCTTGTGTGAGATTGTCTATGTATTGTTGCAGACTAGCTTTCTTTTTTGAAAAGCCCCTGCAGTTTCACTGCCACACAACGGTTTCGGAGCGCTTAGGGGACGCGGCCATGCAATTGGTCAAGTCTTTCGATAATTTGACTGAATCGATCATCAATGTAGTTCAGTTTGTCGTCAATCTGGAAAAATGTGGCGCTTATGTGGGTACTGAGTTCATGGACAATAGTGGTAAGGGACTCAAGCTTAGCTTCGATGGAATGCATGTGCTTTTCAAGAGACTCGAAGTGATTGTGGGAGTTGCGAATGTGTGCTGCTACTTTACGACTTAGCTTATCATGTTCTTGCCGGGCATCTCTTGCATCATCGCTAGATTTGCGCTTTGTTGAGGTGCCTGTAGTGAGAGGGGGAGTGGTGTCCATGGTTATGGTCTGATCATTATTCGCAGAGTGTGAGGGAGTTGCAGGGGTATCAGTAGCGCATTGAGGAGCACGAACAGCTGTGCAAAGAGGAACGTTTGGGGAGAGAGAAGGGGTTTTGAGGTCATGAATCTGCTTACGCAGAGCACGATTTTCTTCCTGAATCTGTTGCAAAAGGGCATGGATAGCATCTGGCGCTTTAGCCTTTGGTGAGCTGTTGGAAGCTACCGAAAGCCAGCTTACCTGAGGAGGGCTTGACTTGTTGCTAGATGAAGCAGCTAACAAGGAGGGCCATTCTTCTTGCTTTTTTGGGGGAGGCCCCTGCTTCTTGGCAGGAGGAGGTGGTTTTGGCTTGGGTGAAGGAGGAGTCTTGTCGACCTTGAGGAGAGGTATTTTGGGCTTGTATCGTAGTGCGCACTGCACGGATCCAGTTCCATGACGCCCACTACACAGCACGCACTTCGGAATGCACACATGGTCCGGTGGAGGATTTACAGTTCCACATTTGTGGCAAGTCTGCTCTTTATTCGTGAGGCACACATCAGGTCGATGTCCAACAGTCTAACAGTGAGTGCACGCTTCCATCTTTTGCCGGGAAGGTTTGCACCGGAGCATAGCCATTTCATATTTGACCCAGAAACGAACCTTCGTTCCCAAAAAAAAGTCACGATGACTGCGTTACTGCCTTAGAAGTTTTACCCATTCGTCTGATTTCCAAAAAATTCATTTCTGGGTTGCGCTCACGAAGCATAGGTAGAATGTCTTTTTCGTAGCTATCTTCTCCCAGGCATACTCTGTCGATGTAGATAATGCCTTTGCACATCTCGGAGTTTCGAATGCTGTATGAGGTGACTTCGTGCTCCTGGCCGTTGACCATGAGTGACTAACTAACTAGCCCAAGCTGACACACTTCTAGGTTGACAGCGAGATATTTTGTCAAGCGGTCATAACCAGCCATACTCAGAATGACTGTGCTGGGGGGGGAGTTGATCGTAACGACATCTTGACGCAGCTCCATAGTCACTGGAAGACCGGCCGCCGTAGAGAGCAGCTCTGAAAGTTGGAAGTGACCTGTACGTGGGATCTGCCAATTTTTATTAGCTTATCAAAGCCAACGATGTCCAATGTCAAGCACTTGCTTGCAATTATTTCGCCCTAACACGCTGTCTTCAAGGATACAGCAAAAAAAGAAAGTATGAAATAACATAAGCAACTTCTATAAAACTGCGACACAGTGCGGAAGTTGAGCTCGCATTTCTCGCGTATCGCGTCAACTTCATACTTCAATTATAGATTAGATTCTCCCGCGCACTGACATGTCACGTTTGCTTTCAGCCGAGAGAGAGGGAGAAAGAATATCAGAAAGGTAGCGAGGCAAACTAGAATAAGTCTAGTTTGCTACCATACATGGGGGAGAAAATGAGAGAGAGGAGGAGGAGGAAGAGATACACAATGCATGTAACACACGTGCACCGCACACACAGACTGACATACACACCACGTGGTGTTTGTAAACATTTCCGATGTATTGTGCACAAGACAATGACGACTCTGGTCATTTATGATTCAGAATTTGTTGCTTCGTCGTGCTTTCGACATCTCAGTTTTTACTTTTTATGTAGGAAAATATCACATTCATTCATTGCATATACAAATATAGGTCGCTTTTCCGTCCACTGAGCCACCACGTATCATTCATCTTGTCAATTGCTCTCACCGTACGGCGATACCATCTAAATATTTTATTAATCGCTGTTCATTTAAATTATCTTATGTATTTTTGTTTCTTTACCTTCAGTAAAAATAACATATCGACAAGAAAACCTCGATGTTTGTATCACCATTTGCCATGTTATTGGCGGGCAGCACGGGTAAACTCAGCCATGTGTGTGCTCGTCTAGCCAAATGCGACGCAGAAGTTCCTCATTGCTGGGGTATTTTGGCCAACTGCATACTGGACGGTTCTCGTACAACACGCCCTATACGAATAACAAGTGCACCAACTGGTTCACTTGAGTGAGAAGCACTAAGTTATTTGAGATCTGGTTATGATATTCGGCACCGACACTAGATAATTTCCACTGAACTGGAAGGCATCAACCAACCGGACCAGCCTATCGCGAACCTGACAAACCTGCGTTGAGAGTCTCCTTAAACGATGTTCATACATCGAAATTCGTTTCTCCATCTTCAATCTGACAATAATGTCGCTGTCTCCAATATACTTAGTGTCCGAGACATGTTTCTGGCTTTGCTGGTGCATCCGGCACGTGAAGTAAGCAAAAACACGACTATTGGTTTCCTTCACTCACTGGGATCCGTCACGTTGGTTTCAACACCATGTATTGCTTATGCCCTCTGGCCTGGCTTTCATAACAAGCAGACACCACTTATGTTATGGCAGGTACAGCACAGTGGTCAAAGATATTCATAAGGAGATGCTATACAAAAGAAAATGTGTATAGATGAAGTCAAATACAGAGCCTGAGGGGGGCATGATTTTTTCGTACGTTTTGTGATCTACATATCCATAAAGTTCTTGCCAGCTGGAGCAGAGAAGCGCAGCCTATGCGGCCGTGCAGTCTCGTCGCCGGTTCTGCCACGCTCAATCCGCTTGTAAAACGCTTTATGCTACCCATCCTGCTTCAATTTCTTACGACGGTGCAAGTTCGCTAGCTGAGTTAGGCGTTCTCTTTTCCTAATGTATTATGAACGTGCCGCCATTAAGGCTTTACGGCTGTTTACAACTCCCAGCTATGCTATAGCGTCCTCTTCTACTGTTTCTTGACTACAGTAAGTTCCAGCGTTCCTTGACGGACAGTGAAGTCCGCAAGAAGAGCAGGTTTTACAATCGGACTGGTAGTGCTCCGGGAGGAGGCAAAGCAGTTGCAGCAAATGAGGACGGTAAAAAAAAAATTAATGCGCCAAAAAGGAAAGGAAAAGAACAGTCGGCATACAACTAGCTTTCCTTTTTGTTCTAGTCGTTGGTTCATTTTTTTTCCTCTCAAGTGTTCACGTACTGCCACTTCTTTTTACTACATTTGCTCGCTTTTCGCGAAATTGGCGTCTCACAATAGCAAGGTACGTAAGAAGCTTCAGTTTCCAAGGTTCTGTCTTTACGGCTACTCACTGGAGCTGCCAGAGACGATCCCAGCCGTGGAAAAGGAATGCGGGCCATGTACGAGCGTCGCTTATGTGTGTATAACCCGCACAAGACCAATAGAGTACGGGAGTGCCGGTGGTACGACGGCTCGTAGTCGGCGCATGTCCTTTCATCTCAGACTCTCACTAGAAGGGCAGTAAGTCGTGCGTTCTTTACTCACTCCATTTACCTCCGTTTATAAGGGGATCCAACCGAGAGAGGTGAAAGCGGGGCACCTGTTATTTCTATTGAATTAATGAACATACCTTAAACTTTCTTAAACGCTGCATGTGTGCTTGTAAATCTCTGTCAGGTTATGATGGCACGGAATGTCTTTTTATTTTTTTATTTACTGCAATGAAGTGGCGGGCACTTTTCAGGAAGTGATAGTTGAAAGTTATACCCTGTCCGGTATTCCGGTTCAAACAAAGCCGTTGCGGAACACTTATTTTTCGGTCACTGCTAGCGACGACGTCTCCCGTTTTATGTAACTACAGATAAATCCGTATGTGAGGTTCAACATCCCAAAACCACCGCATGACTATGCGAGGCGCCGTAGTAGAGGGCTCGGAAAATTGGGACCGCCTGGGGTTCTTTAACGTGCACCAAAATCTTAGCACACCCAGCCTACAGCATTTCCACCTCCATCGAAAGTGCAACCGCCGCAGCCGGGATTCGATCCCGCGGCCTTCGGGTTAGCAGTCGAGTGTCATAATAACTACTATACCGCCTCGGCGGCGCGTTTAACGCAGCAGCATGTTACGATTACGGACCCACCACTCACGTTTACGCCCGCAGTATAACTTGGCAATCGGCAAGCGCCGTGTTTAAGGACAGGCTTTCTTTTGACGTGTGTTTCCTTCTGCAACAGTGGTTTGTACACAGATTCAAAACCTACAGCTGCCGAAATATTTCCAGGATGTTGAGCTTGCGAATGCACACAACACGGTGCTTCAGGGATCACGTGGTAGTATCAACTGTCGTTTTTCATGCGTTTCAACGTAAAGCAATATATAAACGTGACTTTCTTGATAAATAGCGTGACAATGAACGCATACATGCGTTGTTGTTGTTGTTGTTGTTGTTGTTGTCGTCGTCGTCGTTGTTGTTGCTGCTGCTGCTGCTGCTGCTGTTGTTGTTGTTGTTGTTGTTGTTGTTGTTGTTGTTGTGCAAAGCGCGGAGTCAAGCCAACGATAAGGGTCAAATATTTGAAGCTCACTGGTCCAACGGCCGCTCAGCTTAACTGGGGGAGAAAAACCTCAAGCCGCTGCACTTCCCGCCGATGCCTGTACCGATATTGTGTTTGAGCCAGTATGTTATTGTGCAGTCTCGCATGGGTGACCTCAAGAAAAAGATAAATTAATACTCAGTTATAGTGTTACTGAGGAATTCGCAATATCTAATTTTACATTATTTAGAAAAATATCACCAAACTATATTTTAACAGAGTTGGTTCTATTGTTTGTTGTGCACAGGTTACTCATTTGAACGTTTATGTTGTCAAGACGGCTTTTACTAAAATTAGAGGCGTATGATGTTTTGGCCAATATGCTTCAATAAACAAGTCTGTATGGGCAATAAAAACAGTTTCTGAACACCTAACAGGGGATTCATACCGCCTTAGAAATGACTTTACTGCTAACAACTTGAACCGGTTAGCTAGTGAAGGGAGCCTAGCTTCCATATACAAGACCTTGGTTGCCGCAAACTGCAGGAGAACTAATCATAATCTTAAAGTTTGTTTCTTTAGGACTAGTCTTTCGAGGCCAGTATTGATTGTTTTTACTTCAATACAGTGGCACCTACCCACTCTGGAGCATTGGCTAAAAATGCAAAGTTGAGAATAGAAAGTTGGGTAGGTGATTTAAAATAAGCGATATGAAATGGCAATAATACACATTACAATAAATTAGGACTACAAGTATTATGCTATTGATATTGTATTACAGACTGTCGTATTAACCTGATGAGAACCATTTCGAAAAGGTCAGTTAAATTTTACGTTAACATAAAAAATTTAAATACCAGGTTAAAAGCGTACTCATTGAGTATGTTTCTTCATCTGCGTCCTTCTCTCGTGTGCGCTGTATAACCGAAAATGAACACATACCAACTCTTTCAAGCTTTCGTTCCTATACAAACAATGCAAGGGTAATGAATAAACTACATTCCTTGAAACAAACAACGGGGTGCTTCCCCTGGGGCATCTCATTGTAGAAACATGGCAACAGAACGGCCTCACTGAAAATATAGAAAGAATAAGAAGGGCAAACATAGCGTTCGTCTCCGAACCGCTCTTGAGAACCTCGCCCTCTGGGCCAATTGGTGAAGTACGGTATGAAACTCTAGATGTTGGCTTATTTTTGCGGTCTCGGAACGTGGAAAAAGCGATAGGCCGGGGATAAGAAGGCAATACACAAATTGAGGTGTATGTAGTGCAGCAAACGAAGAATCGGCGAAAGTAAAGTCACCGGCATAAGGCAAAAGCGAAAGGCGATGACGGAGCCTGTACGCGTACTAGAAGAGCGGTGAGGTTAGCAGCACCGGCGGCGCGTGTAATTTGGGATGGAAACGCATTTTCGCGGCAGTATTTCCTGACCCTGCCTTTTGGATAGCGGTCGAAGGGAAATCCGGCCAGTGGTGGCCCGGGTTTGCCTCACTTAGGCTAGCAGGCCATTAGCCGACTATGGCCCCCGTAATCCACGTGAGGGCCTCGCGCCACTGCACTTTTGATGGATGGGACGGGTGGCGAGCGATCTGCCATGCCGGGCACGTGTGGCGGCAAGCCGCGACTTCAGTGCGCACGCCATCGTAGGAACAGCTGCTTATATGGAGGCCGCCAAAATCCGATAGAATAATGTGGAGAATGGGGGGGGGGGGCGCAGTGGGTCTTTTTCCAATATTGGCTGTTATTTCAGATCAGTGCCGACGAATCTTCTTTCGAGGTACCAAGCTTGCGCTGTTGTTTTCGGAAATGAGAGTTTATTAATTGGGGTGCGTGCAATTAGAGTTTATTAATTGGGTGCGTGCTGTCTCCGCATTAGTACAAGAGTCACGTTCAATTGTAATTCCTCTGTTTCTTACAGAATTTCTCTTTCAAGGCAGCAACTGTTCGTTATGCGATGGTACTAGTCAAAACATTGGCTCCAGCGACATTCTCTGTTAAATGATTTTTCATCATAGTTTCTGTAGCATCATATGATTCAACATTATGTTGCAGTGCATCTATTACCTAATTCAAATTGAAATACTATTTATTGGTCTACAATTGACATAGTATATCTGGGTCTGCGCTTTCGGGTTACACTTGATTGTCTATTTTAAAGTTCGCAGTGCACATAACAGACTCACTTAATTATTTGTAGTTATATCAGCGTGCTACAAGGGAGCTTGATGGTCTTGCTAAATTCGTCTTCCGTCCGGACTTGCTGCTAGAAGAGACTGGTGCCTAGGCCGTTCCGCACCCAGTTTGCAGCGGTGGTGTCGTCGCTCTTGCAAAGACTCGTACACAAGTGGACAAAAATTGAGCTGATCCCACGCGCCTTGGGAATCGACGTTATGCGAAGCACGCAGAGGGAAGGTAAAAGCGTATTAAGTTTTATTGAGCGACACGTCAAGGAATGACGCTAAATATATATAAAATGTTGCACGAACGGACACATGTTCAATAATTGCAGATATGTATATAACCAATTGTTTGCACTTGCGCAACGATGCCAACGAGAATATGAGTATTACCAGCATCAGAAGTGATAAGCTGATATGAAGCGCTGGTCCTCGAGAGGCTGGTATCACTGGACACTGTACTACACAGATCAACTCCTGCGCACGGCACCCAACTACAATTGACGTTAACCCCACTTGATGGGTATGTAAGCTTTATAAAATCAGATAGCCAGCATGGCAACCACAAGTGACGTTTAACGAACATTAGGGTCTATTTGAAAAGCAGTTTCAAGGTCTGGCGTGGCTCTGTTGTTCAATGTTTGATTTGCACGCAGAATGCTTGGGTTTGATTCCTGATGGGACCCTAATAATAAATATTTTTATTCTTCGGGTCAACGCTGGCGATGTCCGGTTTTTCTTAACACTCACACGTTAGAATCGCCCTTGTGTGTTCTCGTCGTTTCTCGGTAGATGTCAAGTTTCAATCATGTGTGGTATATACCCGTGTAACAGTGACACATGCCCGCCCACAGTTATGCGATACTGTCTGGCGGGAACTGTTCGATGACGTACACGACGGGATTGTGACATTATTCATGTGTGGGTCAGTGCGTCGAATTCGTCAAACCATCTTACCCTCCCACACTAATTTTGTTTCACAGCAAGTTAAGAGGGTGACCACGAGAGCACCCAGACGTAAGCGGATAGACTGATAGATAGATAGATAGATAGATAGATAGATAGATAGATAGATAGATAGATAGAGATAGATAGATACGCAAACTGACTTCAAAAATGTTTATAGTAACCAAAAAAATGCTTCGCATTTAAAAACTTCGTAAACAATCAGCGAGCACGCGCCAAGAATTTAACTCGTTTTCATATGCTTAACTGGATGAGTGACACCTTCCCCGCAAAACTACCACGGTGGGTAACATGAGAAAAAAAATAAATACTGGTTCAGTGGCGAAGCGCGGAAAGAAGCGGACTGCTAAACAATGAACGCTCTACTGGTTGGCGCCATGTGTGCTTTCCTTTGGGTCGTGCCGGCTGTCACTTCGTGAAGAGGGTGCTTTAGAGGTTCGTTTTCATGGCCCGTCTACGTATACGTCCGTTCCTCTCTTGGGCTTTCTTCTGCTTCGAGCTCTTCACTGAGAAAAGCTCAAGGCAAGCTTTATTTATTTATTTATTTATTTAGTACCCACAGCGCCAGAGGCATTACAGTGGGGGAGGGGTTTACAGTCAGTCTGGACAGTTCAATATTTTGTCATATATAAAGCGTGGAAAACGGTAATAGCAACAACAACAGCTACAGCAGATCGACAACATAAGTTATTCACAGCAGTATGCAGTATATGTGAGAAACAAGAACACTACAAGGTTGAGTCACTTCAACAGGAAAAATAAGTGATTTGATATCGGAGTATAGCCACAATTCCCTTCTGCATACAGTGTGAGGACAAAAGAAAAAAAGAACAAAAGATAAGAACAGTAATACATACAGTACGTCTTAAAAAGATCAAAGAAACAATCATTTCAGCAGGGCAAAAAACATCTCATTCGAAACTACGTTGACGATGTCAGCAGGTAACCTATTCCAGTCGTGGATTGTTTTTGGAAAGAAAGATTTCTTAAAAAGTTCCGTGCGGCATAGAACCTCTCTTACTTTTCGCTCATGGTCCACGCGTTGGGACCTATAGTTAGGCGGTGTTATATACTTGTCTCTCTGTATGTTAATCGTACCATAGTAAATGGAATGAAAAAGCTTCAGGCGCAGCTTTCTGCGTCGTTCTACCAGGGTTTCCCATTTGAGTTCTTCCTTAGTTTTTGTTGCACTGAAATTAATTGTGTATTGACGGGACACGTACCTCGCACCGAGATTCTGAACTCTTTCAAGTTTACTAACGTCGCGCGCCGTCGTAGGGTCCCACACTACACAAGCGTACTCGAGGACGGACCTCACGTACGTCTTGTAGAGTAGCTCACGTGTGGACTGACTGAATGCACCAGAGTTCCTGCGAATGAAGCCCAGCATTTTTCCCGCCTTTCCGGTTACGTAGTTAACCTGCTTCTGCCACGATAATTCTGGGGTATACCAAACACCTAAGTATTTAAATTCGGTTACTTTACCAATTACAATGTTATTCAGGGTGTAGCAGTAATTTAGAGGGTTCTTCTTTCGAGTGAATGTCATATTGACAGTTTTCGTGAGGTTTAGCTGCATGCGCCACCTAGTGCACCATGTGCTGATTCGATCGAGGTCTTGCTGAATCAGGTTGAGGTCTTCCGTACCGTTAGTGATCCTATAAACCACACAGTCATCTGCAAACAGCCTCAACTGCGATGTCAAACCGTCGCCAATATCATTCATGTACAATAAGAACAGCAAAGGTCCCAGGACGGAGCCCTGGGGTACTCCAGATGAAACGCTTTGTGCCCGTGACCGAACCCCATTTACAACCACGAATTGCCGGCGTAACGTTAGATATTCTTTAATCCATGAGACAACCGCCGGATTTATTTTATATGTGAGCATCTTTTCAATGAGTAATGAATGGGGTACTGTGTCGAAAGCTTTCCTGAAATCGAGGAAAATACATTCAACCGCAAGCCGTTTATCTAATGCAGATGCAATATCATTTGTGAATTCCAATAATTGGGTAACACAGGAAAAACCTTTACGAAATCCATGTTGGGCTGACGTATTCGCAGAATGAGTATTCAAGTGAGCTACAATACTCGTGAATAGAATGTGCTCCATTATTTTACATGCAACGGATGTCAGCGATATCGGGCGGTAGTTTGAAACGTCGCTTCTAGGGCCGGACTTATGAATAGGGACCACAATACCTGCTTTCCAATCATCAGGAAGAGAAGCTTCGAGTAGTGACATATCAAATATAACTTTCAAGTACTTTGCTATCGATTCAGCGCATGATTTAAGCAGGAAATTGGGTAAGTCGTCAGGACCACACGCTTTAGAAGAGTCGAGCCTTCGAAGCAACGATTCAATGCCGTGTGTACATATGACAACATCATCCATGTCGCTTATCGTTTCAAGTACCGGTGAGACGTCTTCAGAAGGCATTACTGCAGGAGTGAAGACGGAGCAGAAGTAGGCGTTAAAGCATTCTGCCTTGTCAGCGTCTTCGCGGACAATGACGTCACCAGACACGAGTGGAGGGATAGTTACAACATCCTTGCCATTCTGCTTCACGTGCTTCCAGAACACTTTCGGTTTATCTTTTAGTCTTGTTTGAATAGTTCCCGAATAACTTTATCGAAATACTTCGTGGCTATATCCTACTGTTGTTTGTTTTTTTTCTTTCTTCTTCTTCCTTCGTTTGTCAGGTCGGCTGCCTTCTTTATTAAACGACAGCGGAAGGAAAGATGAGCGCATCAAATTCCCACCGGCCGCACCATAACCACCTAGATTAACGAGTGTCACATGAAAGACAGTAAGTCTGAGAGAGAATGCGAGGCGCCGGATAAATAGGAAGATGGCCGGATGATATACCAGCAAGCTACAACTGCGACAGCGTGCAAGTTTTCTGATATTTACGTTATTTCTCTAGTTCTCACTACTCCTCCCCCCCTCCAAGTTCTTCCGTGATGTAGCAACATTAGTAAAACAGATAGTGGAAAATCACCGCCTGGGTTCCGGTCTGCTTGGGCATCACTGCAAAAGCATCGTGTTCGCTTAGTGGAACGAGCCCTTTGTTGGTAAACCTTCATTGTTTTCAACTTGTGTTTCATTGTTTTCAACACAATAACCCGAAGAGGCAACTTTTTTATACGTTTTCGCAGTTCTTGGAGCCATTAATGTTCTTTGGAGCCGTTAATTCAAACGGAAAACTTCAGTCGGCCAGCCTCTTCGCATTTTCGTTGGGCTAGCTTTTTTTGCTTGGGCTGGGTGGAAGCCCTACGCTTGCCGAAAATTGTGTCGTAGAGCTTGTGGGCGTTTGTGCGATATTAATAACAGAGCCGCCGTCTTTATCGGCTTGTAGTTGGGAGTCGGCTGCTGGCAGAGGTGCTTGAGCACTTACTTGCAGAATTGCCTCGTGCTGCTCGAAGTTGATGACCCGTTCCTCAACTGCAAGCAGTATGGAGTATCGATGTTCCTGTAAGTGTCTTGTTCTAAAAATGTGTGAGACTTCGGAATCAATATTGAGGATCTTTATTGTTGTCAGCTCCAAACCGCCCTTTCAGTGTGCGTGTGCGAGACAGTATAGAAAGATAAGAAGCCACATGCTTCTGAAACTCCATCGGTGTACAAGCATTTACAGGTTTTTGAACTTAACTTACCATGACCATCCTTAAACTAGAATAGTACTTGTATCTGTAGAAAGAAGATTTCTACATCGGCTCGTGCACCGCCCCGATTAGGAGCAACCTGCTTCTGGCCTAGTATGACAGGAAACCGCAAGATTCTGTTGGCGCGACCTGTTAGATGAAGGTCCTTTAGTATGTCGATGACTTTTTAAAGTTTTTTTGTGTCGTAAGAACTCGGCAGAGAGCCGCACCAACCGCAGGTCGCGGGATCAAATCCCGGCGGCAGCGGCTGCATTTCTGATGGAGGCGGAAATGTAGGTCCGTGTGCTCAGATTTGGGTGCACGTTAAAGAACCACAGGTAGTCGAAACTTCCGGAGCTCTCTACTACGGCGTCTCTCATAGTCATATAGTGGTTTTGAGACGTTAAACTCCACATATCAATCAGATCAATCGAGAGCCACAGCAAGTTCGACGAGATTTTCGGGTGCTTCTGTGCGTACTTCGCAGGACTTTCGTTTACGAGGAAGCTTCCCGAGGTTGGTCAAATATGCTTGCGTAACCTCAAAGTGAAGTTTAGTGCAGGGCACACTTCGGAGTATTCACCTCGTTCAAAGAAAGAGTAGCTCCCCTTTTCATCTCATCGTTCTAAGCTTATCAAACAGTCTATATCACGCTCTCCGCAATGAACGATGCTCTTGTTAGATCATACAGCATCAAATCGCTTCAAGCTTCACCAATCACGTTTGCTGATTGAAGAATGGTGGCTTCTCTGACCACTTCCTGGTGGGGTTGGCCGAAGTCATCTCGAAGTAGCGCCGTAAGACCACGATTCTTAATGCTGTGCATGACAGGTCAAGAGTGGCGGTTATACCCCGTCGGCATGGTGCTTCACATATAATCAGCAAGGCTGTCACACGTGCCATTGTAAGGCTGATGTTATCGGCGCTACTCAAACTTCGATCACTGTGCAAGAAAGCGAACGCTCCTTGCCCAAATTCTTTCGTTTCCAAGACGCAACGTGCGACAAGATTTGTGCCCTGCCACACTAAAGTCGTCTATGAGATACCAACGTTTTGCGGCGGCCGTATACGTTGGCCGAACGTGTTGTGGTAACGACCTGCTGCCAGAGCACAAGAACAATCCCAGGGAGAAAGCTGGAAGCAATCTGGCAATTCACTTCGCAATTCACTCCAAGTTTCGGACAGGCGTGTATCTTACGCATATATCGCGTTTGCCGCACCCGGGTGTTCACGATTCATTGAGATGATGTGTGCAAGCACACTGTCAGTCGTACTAACCGATGAGGAGATTATTTATCTCCGTGATTGATCTTTGCATTTTCATTTAATAGTCGAGACGCATGCGTAGTACTTCCCCCTTCCCTCGTCTTTTTTGTGGTTTTCTTTTTTTTCCTTTCCAAGAGAGCGCACTCATTTGTTCACATGAATTAAAACACTCATGATGTTGGCCAGCGCTAAGTCGTGTCTGTTTTATAGTCAAGTGTGCCCGCGCTCTACCCTTTGATGAATCCATGCCAATAAGATCAAATTGATACCCTTATTTCTCATAGTGAGCGACGTGATTTCTTGTTCCGCATACAACATTTTTCAAGTTTAATGTCTCATGACTCATGAGAAACTTATGGTTTTCGTCTTAAATGAAAGGAAAATGAAAGTGCACACCTTGACTTACGGGGGATAACGCATCGACAACGAAACGAGAACTGCAGAGCGGCGCCATGTTCTTCAGATATGCTTGTTCTATTATTCTACCAGGACTCTGCTACGCTTCTCCTCTGGTTATTTCTGGGGCTACTTAGAGCTTTTTGCTTCAAGGGCAACGATGACACATAACGCCTGACGTGATATGCAAGCATCGTTAGCTAAAATGACAGGGCTGAGTTCACACGTTTCGACGAACGCATCCTACAGCGAGTGATACCCGCTGCCATTTTTCACCACCGCATGGCGACAAGCATCATTACTCAAGCCACGTGGCGACCGGTGTTTGCTAGCACTCTTTTCGTTTTTTTTCAACCACTTTCAGAAACACCATTACCTTTGTCGTAAGAAGCTTAGTTTGTCCAGTATACCCTGCCGTAATCGCTTGACAGGTGCCCTGTCAATCTCTCAACGGACACTTGAATATGGAACAAAAAAGTGCGCTGATTAATAGGACAAGGCCTGACCTCCGAGTTATCCAACTAGAACGACACAAAGTTGGACATGGTTTTGTGAGGAAGTAAGACATCCATACAAATGATCGAAGTGAAACAGGTCTCTAACTACAGTGTGAGCACCGTTTGTGTCTTTTGTTTCTTTTCTACAGTCTCATAGTTTGCATCACTCCACTATCATCAACTTTAAAGCAGCGATCAAGCATTTACCCATTTAACTCATTGTAATAGCCCACCCCTCATGGTAAATCCCTTCATTTTGGTCTTTGAGGTATTGTAATTAAATAAATAAATACCTTAGTCTTTTTTCTGACAATGACACAATGTTTCTGCTCAAGTTGTCACGCTAGCTCATTTGCACTGGTTGGGGAAGCTCCTTGGATGAAGCTTTCTTAAATATCATACATGGGGCCGATATCTGAAGCCCAGCTAGCGCTTTACGTTTTACTTCCAATATTAAGTCACAATTAACGTTTTAATGGCTTGAGCAAGCATGTATGAAGCCTCGCAATTGCCATGTGTCTAGTCACACACAAAAAATACTAACAAATGCCCGGGCTGAAAACAACATACGTGTGTGAAAGCAACAATTGTCATACAACGATTGTATGCTAAACATTGCTACCAAGCTGGACCCGAAAACTTGAGACTTCCACAAAACAGTATATGCGCCCTGGTAGCACCGAACCTTCGTGAATTCGTAAACGTGAAACGGCAGCTGTGATTGGTAAAGAGGACCATGGTTAACAATACGTACGTTTACATAAAAACGTGCAAGTTTGTACGCATGGAAAGTACACATACCGAAATACATTGTTGCAATAAGACGTAGCCACAAAATATAAATATTCTTCAAGGCACCCGCTGAATAACGAGCGCGTCGGACTGAAGTTGTGGACGATCTTCTGGTGAACAAATTCAAAGTGTGCTTGAAGTATGAAGATAAAGTGTGCTGAAGTACGAATATATAAAATCTGAAGCTACTCCCAGCCAAGCTCACGTCTGTGTTTAATGTCTCTCCTACAACCACGGCTCACCAATCATACACTCGTGTCACCGACCACGCAACCACACAAGCTCCACCACAGCTTCCTGTTCCTCAATGTATTCACTCCGCGATCTCGCTGAGATCAACGTTGTCATTGCAATTGGTGCGCAAACAGATTGGCGGAAATAAGGCAGCTAGACAGTGTTCGGCCTTTATCTTTCTTAATTCAGTGGTCCTAGTTTCTTGCGCTCTACTTGTAAAGAGTCCGTTTCAACTCGCCCCTCCTCACCGTTCATCTCTGAACAAAACGTGACCAGCGTTTGTGAGTGAGAGCGTGAGCGTTCTCATATATATTTCTGTGTAGTTTTGCGTTTGATCATCCCCTTACGACGGTAACTATTAGGTAGGAGAAGAGTAACCAACGCCATGAATTGGCACTAACATCTCCTTATATGCATTCACTTAAAAAAGAAAGCAAACGGAAAAGTATTACAAGGATATATGTTATCTTCTCCAGTAATAAGTAGTATTTTGTTTTCTTCTCTGGCAGTCCACTTGCTGTGCTTGCCTCGGTGCGTGTCTGGAACCGCTTATAGGATATCGGCACCCCCTGCACATATATTTAGCGAAGAAAAAAAATCACTAAAAGTTTAACTCCGCAATCAACCACGCTTGATTCAAGAAAAACCGGCAAGATTTTCCCGCCACAGCATATGTACTCGACTGAAAGCAAATCGCCTTGCGGTAACAGACGTCTGTGACCACAGGACAAAGCCGAGTTAAGAGCGCCTTTCCATGGCCCCAGATTGCTGCCGTAGGAAAAGACAGTGCATACAAGTTGTTCATTCCTGCTTTTACTGTAGAACAGAGTGGTCACTCTAGAACTGCCACGCACAAAAGAAACCAATTAGCCATGGCGGTTCATTAGCGAGGCGACCCGAGAGAGACCCGTGGTGTGTGTCTGGGACGGCTTCCGGGGTACCGTCAACGACGCCACTGCAGAGATTTCGCTGTCTGCCGCAGCAATCAGACTGCGTGTGTGTCCACCTCCACCCTCTCTTTTCTACAAACACTACAAATTCATCCACTTATTCTTGTCTGTGTTTGCATGTGAACGCTATTGTCTTGTGTAGACTTGGTGCTTTTTCGATGTACTTGCTAATCATCGACAGCCACAGGATTAAGAGAGCAGCTGTTATAATAAAACGACGCATGGAAATTTGCATTTAACCCATGCACCAGCGAGAGCCGCATGTATACAGCCGGCGAAATCTTTAGCTATAGTGCGTGAGTGGCAGTTTTTTATGTGTATCTGTGGCAGTTTCAGAAAAGGTGAAGACAAGTGTATGATGCCCTTAAAGCACATGTCCACGAAGGAATTTTTTGTAACTTCGTGTTTTAATATGGTGCTGAGAGACAAAAAAAAAGTTGGCAGATCCCACGTACAGTGGGAATCGATGATATGCGAAGCAAAAATCAGAAAGGTTCATATATCACTTTAAAATCAGGACAACGTTACGAGGTGAAGGTCAATCATGCCGTATTGACTTCCGTGTCATGATTATTATGTTTGGATGTGTCGTTTACCTTCGTCATTCATTCACGTCACGTGATACCAAATTTAGTATATGTGGAGCTAGCGAAATGACCGCGAGCACGCTATGAGCGTGGTATGTTGTCATGTTGTCTTGTATGTTGTCATGACATAACACGCCTATTCTTCTTCGCATTCTAAAGTAGTAAAATTGGGTATTGCAATCAACCTTCTAAATTCTGCTGTAACGAAATCATGTTTCCACAAAGTGACGCGTGTTTTTTCTAATCAAATAACTAGGTTGCGAGAGGCAGGCTTTCCATCCAATGTCCTCATTTTCGCCGCTTAGGAGGTACTGCGTATGAAGAAAAGGAAGGGATGCTCCTTAAAGGAGGCGGGTAAACGACGTAAGTTTGCGGTAGTCCCGTATGTGCACGATTTTTCGCATAAGATAAAAAAATGTGCAAAAAAAATTCAACCTCGACGTTGTGTTTTCCGCACGTGGAAATCTGCAGCAAATGTGTTCTACAATTGAATTACAAAGCAGAATGAAAGCAGGTCTTGTGAAGAAAGGCTGTGGTGTCAAGCATGTCACTTCCTTCACCAAATGTTGATCTAATGTCGTTTATTGTATCCCACTGTCTTGCGGCAGGTTATACATTGGGCAGACTGGGCGTTGCTTGAATATTCGCCTGCGAGAACACTATAATGCGCTGAAATCAGCCCCGGGTTTACATTTGTCCGCCAATTGCAAGAAGTGTGGCTGCGTACCTGATCTTTTGCGCACATCTGTCTTATACAGCCATCATGACATGAAAACTAGAGAGATTGCGCAAGCCTTTTTTATTGAAAAGAATATTGATTGTTGTGTTAGTTCACCGTCTATATCACTGTTATATTGTGAAATATCGTTTCTGGACGACACCTGATCAAGGTGAAACCTTCTCCCCAGTTGTTTCCCTTTCTCATATTTCTAGTATATAACTTCTACTGAATAAACTGAGTTTCAGTCTGCGCTTGTTTGTCTCGTCTCTTGTGTCCCGTTGGTTCACGCCTCCAATTATTTCATTATGTATACCTGAAGATACCACGTCGTCCTATTTTTTCTTCATTCTTTTTTTCTTGTTACTTTTTGTTTTATTGTAGGCACCAGATGTGTCTCAAGAGATCGGTAAAGGAAACTGGAAACTTTATGAAATTAGACGCAGAAGCCACAAGTTAACATAAGACTGAAAGTAAAGATTTTTAGAAGCTGCAGAGCGCCGATTTTTATTGGATATTTAGGTTTTGTTTACTTTTTTAGCTGCTTATTCATGTCTATTTTCGTCGAGATACAACATCACATATTGTACCACAATGCGGATTATGAGCGAGAGCTGGCGTGGAGAACATTTGTTTGAAATAAACATTCTCTTTTGCAATGCTGAAGCGGTAAGCTTGGCAATCTGTAACTCTTTCCCCAAGAAACACAGAAGCATCATGACCACCACGAAAGGAATAACAAATTTATATTTTGAGAGTAAGATTTTATCCATTGACGGGTCATAAACATTGATGTAAATCTGTAACACTAACTGTACTAACATCGCGGACACCGGGTGACATCAATCAAAATCCGCAATTATACTGCCACTGGCAAAAAGGTTCTCCATGGCTCTAAAGAACGACATTCGGGAACTGCAGACAAAGTTTAAGAACAGCTCGTCGAATCCAGGAGCACGCCAGTTCTCCTCGCACGCGAGTGCAGTAAAAAGTTCGGGTATACCAACCGATTATGGGAGAAAACGAGCAGAACGACTCGTAAAGAAAGAGAATCGGTGAAACTCGAAAAAAAAAAGAGCCTATGCCTTTCATTCGCCTTTTCTCCTCTCGTGCTCGGTTCCGTAAAATGTCGTCCCGCGGGAGTCTCGGTTTTATCGCCCTTACACTGCCTTGTTTCGGGATCTGAAAATTGTTTCGTCGAAACCCGTACAAGTGCCGACATGCAGTCCGACTGGTGCGTTACGCTGATATTTGTGAGCATTGGGAAACACATAAACGAGGGCCCCGCTTTTCTTCAATTTCAATCTGTTCGATGCAGTAGATCGGCTTTTTTTATTTTGTTATTTCGTGCTCTTAAAATCATGGGCAGTATTTTTAGAGGCGAATGCTTCTCCCCAGAACACGCAGACACATTCATTCACATACACAGAAGCAAGCACACACGCACAGTAGCTTCGAGAGCCTCTTTATACTGCACCAACTCTTCCGAGTGTAAATCGATTTACTGATATACGTCAGCTCCTCTCTTGACTTCTCCCAAAGCACTGCAGCCGTCTTCAAATCTCCTGCTAAACTGCGAAAGACTAGCTTCTTTACACGCAATACCCTTGAACGACGCCTCTCAAGACGACGACAGTAAATCACGTCATTTGGGACTGACTTAACTAAGCGTACCCATAATCTCTTCGGGCGTTAGGGGCAACGCCACCGATAGACGAACATTTCGCTTCTGTGGCCATCGACCTCAGAACATAGATTGGTTTTCCATACAGCCTATCGCAAACTCTTCGCCTTATGTAGACTCTGGCATGAAGACCGCACTCCACACCCAGTCCAACACCGAAGACATTTGCGACCGCCATATCACTTTCAGTAAGCGAACCTGAATGAACCATTCTAGGGCAATATTCTGGAACGAAAAAGTAAACGGTGAAAGAAAAAATTTTGATATCATCAGAAATAGGCATGTAGGAAAGAAGATAAAAAGAAGATATTGTTTGCTGTCTTCTCTTATGTGGCCCGACAGTGGTATAGCTCTTTCTGCGTATGAATGAACCCACTCCAAAAAACTGCATTCTCAGTGAAAGAAGCCAGGATAGGGTGGAAGTCAACAATGGTCCACTTCAAAAACTTAGCGATGGAAGTATGAATTACTAAATAATTGCATTCATACCTTAACATGAAATATACAGCGATTGAAGCACACGCATGTCCACTGAATGCTGAAAACAAATTCACCTGGGTTTCAGAGCCTTGAATTTTTCCTTAGCGCATCTACATGCGTGAGTCATTGTCCAGCTCTAGTGCGATGGACCAGTTCAAACTAGCTTACTTAGAGAGAAAGAAGACTGGGGTCGCTGGACTTCTGGACTGAGAAAACAACTCCATTGCTGAGTGAAAAGGCTGACATTATCCGCTCGCGTGCTGATCTGCATCAAGCTTACGCCTACTCTTTCTAATCCAGCTCGCAATACAAAGTGATATCTTCAGAACTCATAATCAAAGACAAACGCTTTTTCTAAGACCGTCACATTTTAGAAGCTCAGACACCTTCTCCATAGCTGAGACTAGTCGAGACATATGAGGAACTGCTGAAACCAAGTTCATCTTGAAGATACAGAACTATGTCATTGTAAACTAGCAACAACGATGGATATATAAACGGCCGAACGAACGGATGTGTGGATGACAACAGTGCAGAAGTGTCACCCAGTAAAGAATTAACTATCTATTGTAAAAGAGCAACTACTTCATGACATCAACAGAGCCTAACGTGTATAGTTAGCCCAGGCTCCACTGATCACTACTCCATCTGTCACCGTTCACTGACGGTGACAGTGTCAGTCTGCGTGGGCTCCATTAGTAAGACAGAAAAAACAGTCTGCGTGGGCTCCATTAGTAAGACAGAAAAAAAAGCTGTCAATGAATAATGAAGGTGACTGTGCAGAAAATCAATTGCCCTGGGTAGAAAAAAAAATGATAGCCGTCAGCCACAGAGGGAGAAAAAGATCGATTTCGTACATCGTTAGGCAGTAAGCCTACTTAGACACAAAGGCGTATCTCCCACGAAAGCACAGCATTAGAACAGCCGATGTGTGTGCACCTTTCCTTACAATCTCTTCGGCCACTGACGCGACATAAGCGTCTGGTTCTTTATTTTGACTTGATGCGTAGCTTCATAATGGATGCATGTGAGTTGAATGTGAATTGAACTATGCGTACTCAAGTGTCATATTCAGCGACTATGCACTGTGTCAGGTTGTCGTTCAGAACCTTTTAAATGATAGAAAATCACGTGCATTAATAGATTTATATTAATGCCCATAATCATTTACAATGCATTTAAATTGCATTTACATTGCATTCACATTTACACTACATCCGTTTTTATACCCGTAGAAATGATCAGATCACACAATAGACGTCATGCTCGTGCCTGCTCGTGCCTGTGCACCATAACTCTTTAAACAGCCACAAAACCAACAAAGCGTCCTTATTTTTTGTTTGTTTTCTTGTCTGTTTGCTTTTTATCATAGAACCTTGTCATAACGCTCCTACTTTCCATCAGGCCAAACGCCTTTAGCGATGGTTTTTTGTGGCGTTCGGCTCTTCCGCAAGTTCAACTGCAGTGCGGAAAATTCCGACTGAAGCGCAAGTATCACCTCCAGCGCTAAGCAACTTTTTCTGCTTTTAGAGCAGGAGACGTACAATGCGAATACTCACCTATACATATTGAGTGTGGACTGGTCTACAGAATCAGTATTTTTCCTACGAAAATCACCACCATGGTGATTAAGGCTTCCCACAGACAAAACATCGACTGTCAAGGAACTTGCTTCTTTTCATAGCGAGATTTATTCTCCACCTTGAAACGTAGCGTGTTCAGAGAAACCAAGGCAGCTGTTCGTCGTTTCTGCCTTGCGCTGCGAGCCCCACGAGCAACTTTAGCCCTATGGTTTGTAGAGCTGCTTCATTCCTTCGTCGAGCAAGGACATGAAATCACGTCTGCGTGCGCTTAAACGATTGTGGCATGTTGGGCATCGAACATGCTGACGCAGGTGCTCAATCTGGGCATGAAGATTGCGTCCAATAAGCAAGAATCTATCTTGATGTTATGAACAGAGGCTGCAGCGAAAATTCGAGTTCTTCCATTCCCCTTATTTCCCAAGACAAGTGCAGGGTAGCATTCTAGATACCAGCTTCTTGTTAACCTCTCTGCCTTCCTCTTCTCTTTATCTTCTCTCTCTCTTTCTCTCATTTACCTGCAAACGAAGCCACAAGTTCTTATGGCTTCATTTGCAAGATGTCTGTTTGTCGTCGATACAATACCTCATCGCATCCTCGCGAGGTTCTGACTTACGCTAGACGTTTCGTGCACATCCAGTACATGAATTTAGAGACCCTTCGTACAACTCTTCAAATTGTAATATATTTTGTATACAAGGTTATTAATAAAGTTTCTCCGAGACGCTTCAATTAGGGCACATATTAAGCCAGGCATGTGACAAAACCCTGTACAGGACGTCTTTAAAGTTATTTCTATTAATCCAGACATTATGCGCAGATACTTCCTGCCTGGTGCTCCAGTTAAGACGTATACGCTTCGCGGATAAGTAGAGCCTAACGCCGAAGTATCTCAGATCAAGCCATATCTACCTACAATCTCCACACGTGGCCATAGAGAAACGCTGATGCACACCATCGCCGGAACGCTTCTTCGATAAAGTTCTCTAGTTTCATTTCCACGGCTCATTCGATTCCATGGCGCACGAATTCGGGCGTCTGAGACGAGGTCGTTAGGGTGTCATTACAGACACCGCCCGCTCTGCAGTCGGTTAATGCGTTTTATTCTTTTGCTGATCGAGTAGTTTCGAGACGAACTCGAACGTCGCATACTCGGGTACACTCCCTGGGAACGCACCTTGACCAACGATGCGCAACCGAGAATGCGCGAACGGGAATTTACGGCCGAAACTTCGACTATTTATTCTTCCTCCTGATGAAAGGGCTCGGATAAATGACGCGTACGTGTCGTTATTATACGTTACATTAGAAGACGTTTTCGCGTTTTGAAAGTCAAAGGTGTGACACGGCTGGTACCTCTCCTATAGGACACTGCGCTAACGACGAAAGTATTCGCCGTTCGGCTCGTTCCTCCAGTAGAGCTTCCCTCGCAACCGCTCCAGTTCTGTGGAACTTTCGAAGCCAGTCCGCGAGTCCTGTTACAGAACTTGTTGGTTGCAGCACGCACTGCAGAACAGTGCACTCTTAGTGCTTGAAGGAACGTGCGAGTGGGCGTGTGGCTTAGTGGATGTATGGTGCTCGACCGCTGACCCAAAGGTCGCGGGATCGCATCCCGGCAGCGGCGACCGCATTTGCGATGGCGACGAGATGCTTGATGATCCTGTGCTTAGATTTAGGTGCACGCTAAAAAAATAACCCCGTTTGGTAGAAATTTCCGGAGCCTTCCACCACGGCGTCTCTCATAATGGCATCGGGGTTTTAGGACGTTGAACCCCAACAATCATCGTATCACTGTCATTTTGTTCGTACGTCTCTTAGCGTGGGACAACCTTCGCCACGTTAACGTTTGCTGCATGTATGCGTTTAGTCGCGTGCCCTCTCTTTCTGTACCAAAACAGCCTGTTGCTAAATATACTATACTTACGGAAAGAGAATATCATTGCCAGAAAAGTCTTACCAGGACAAGAGCACGGATTACTCTACAGCTTTCCGCGCTAGTTCTATACTAGAATGTTCACGACAAGGTCATGTTCTTCTTGTGACTCCCCAGAGTACGTCGCTGCAGAACCATGATACAGAAGATGCCAACATTTAGTTGTCGAAAGAAGGAAGTTTGTTATTGAACTTCATGATTTGGAAGCGGAGCACTAGTGGAGAAAAGGAAATAACAAACACGAGTAGGCGCATATTCGAAATTCAATCGTACCAACTCTTCCAAGTATCTACGCTTCTACAGTGTTATTCATTGCCGGGCACATCAATAGCGTTACTTAAAGTTACGTTGATTTCTTATCATTAAATATTAGCCCATGTTTCACTCTGCGTTACAGCAAGCGGAATGATCATAGCGATCATTGTGACATCGGGTTACTGTTATAGTTCGTGATCGACCAACACCTTAATGTCCTGGACAAGAAGCCATCAGCCATGCTATACGTTCACAGCTTCCAAGTACAAGCCTCCCTCTTCATCCACACTTCCGTCTTTATGTCTTGTTTGATTGTTTGTTGCATCTTTATCACGAAGAGTAGTTAAATTGCCCCTTTCCATGTGGCCACTTGTCCGCGTGCTTTCATATGAGTTAACCTCCTTGCTCTCTGTCTTTATCTCTCTTTCCTCCAGCGGGTCTGAATGGAGGCTGTAGACATTAGACCACAGAACATATCTATGAACAGGTCGCAGACTTATGCGACGGAGCGCAGAACCCAACCATGCTCCTTGACCAAGGCATGAAAAAAAAGGCAGAAAAAAAGAAACAATACCTGAGGTAGTGTGAAAAGTGATGAAGTGAGCGGCAGTTGGGAACTCCAGTGAGAGACTGTAGAACAACACGTATAATGAAGCCAACGGAGGTGGCCTCAAAATTTTGGAAAGAGTTCAGATGCAAGAGAGAACTAAAAAAATTGAGGAAGCGGACAAGCTCGACCACGTGTTGGTGTCAGTGCTATCGATGAAAAGTGCCTCCATATCCGGCCTTTCCTTTTTAAGCAAAGTTTGAATTACCATTGGACTTTTTTTGTTTTCTCTATTATCTCCATTTTTGAGTGATTTGGACCACATCCCGGTGGATGCCTTTTAAATAGGATGAAACGTTTATTGACTCGCTCGTAGCACCATTTTTTTATTGTAACCTACGCTTTGTATTCCTTTCGATTTTTATAAGCTCAACTTTTTTTTTTCTGCACAGCCTTGGGTCTGAAGTTACGTATATGGGAAGACTGTGACTGAGGACCAGTAAAATAAGTTCCAAGTGGAATCGCACCTACTTGGCTCAGTCCCTCATTTTTTTTTCGCTCAAGGAAACTGGTTCATCTTCCCTCCTTCTATTCTATATCTTCCTTCGAGTTTAGGTTTGGCTGCTGTTCTGCATTCTTGTTGTTGTTGCTGCTGCTGCGCCAGTCTCTTTTGGTGCAAACGTGCCGCGTTTAAATGCCATCTTCTCAGCGTCTCACGCTCTCTGGCACAAGCGTTTTTCACCACTTTTCTATAGGGAATAACCCCTATGTACCGTTTGTGCACTTACGCGCGTAGAAAGGAAGCGAGCGTGCATGGAAATAGACGCGTAATAAGGCCAAGCAATGGAAGACGACCCAGAGTCAGGCGGCCCGCCATATGCACCAACACGTGGATTCAATTCACCTTCTCCGCAAAATGACGCCATGCCGCGAAATGCACGGCGCAGTTGCAGACATAGCGTGCAGTTTCAACACGGCGGAAGAGAAATGGCTCGTACTAGTGTAAGGCCGTCAATTTTAAATGCGAAGCATTTCTTAGCGAATTTCGGCGACTTTGAGCGTATATATTTATCTATCAATCTATGTAGCCGCCTACGACATTTAGCTCTCCTGGCCGTTTCTATAATGGTATCGATACCAGACTTGGTATGGCATAACATGACGGTATGAAGAACATTTTTGACTAGTCATAACATGAAAATCATGACATGTATGTCATGAATGTCGTGATTTACATTTCATGATCCTGCAGCTCTTGCGGTGGTTTTGTTCACTATGTATGTTGCAAAACTGGTATGGTATGATATAATTGCATGGTGAACACAAGCGACAGACCCTAACATAAAAATCATGACATCCTTGTCATGTAATAACATGACTACGTGCCACGCTTATGCGCTGGTGGCCGTTTCACTAGGTAGGTAGGTAATCAACTTTATTGATTCACGAAGGAATCATTCGAGGGGGTTGCGATTGGGGAAGTGGAATCAGGATGACGACGAGCCCTCGGGCCGCTCTAGGTGGCCGGACACTGCTGTGCTTCGGCGATCCTTCTGGCCCAGCTCACTGTCCGGAGCTGTAAACCCGGTTGCGAGCTGCGCAGAGCAGCCTCCCATGGCTCCTGTTGTTCTGACCCTTGCCACGGAGGCTTGGGTTTGTTTGGACAATTCAGAAATATGTGTTGGAAGTCGGCTCTGGTGCTAGGACATAAGTTGCAATGAGGCGAGGTTTCGCCATGTGTAAAAAGGGAGGCCGTTTCGCTAGCTTCACTTAAACCACATTTGGTATTACGGGACGTGAGTGGATGACGAAGTTATCATACTGGTGCAAACATGATAAGCATCAGATGTGTGTCATGTAACAACATGACTACATGCTACGTTCATGATGTGCTCGCGGCCTTTTCGCTTGCTTCACATGTACCAAATTCCGTATTACGTGACGCAAACAGACGACATAGGTAAATGAATCATGCAAGCACGATAATCATGACATGCGTGTCTTGTAACAACATGCCTATATGCAACACTCATCTTGCGCTCGAGGCCGTTTCGCTAGCTTCGCATATGCCAAATTTAGTATTACGTGACGTCAATAACTGACGAAGGTATGTGACTTGTCCAAATCATATAATCATGAGATGCATGTCATGTGAGAACATGACTACACGCAACAGTCAAGGCGCCAATACATTTCGTCGTGATGTGATGCGCGTGCTTACCGGCGTTCATTGCGTCGTGTCACGCCAGCGTAGCGGCGCAGGGCGCCGGTTTTGCCATATACTCGCAGGTGTGCGCCGCGCGACGTTGCTTTGACGCATGCGCCTTTCAGCGTGTCGGGCGTCCCTCCGTGACGAAAAGAGGGAGACGCAGTGTTGTCTCGGTAACGCACCGGCGTGAAAAGCAGCACGTTGCGTGTCGCTCCGGTTGCCGTCGGGCCGCGCCGACGGACGCTGGTCGCGCCTGGCGTCAGACTAAACAGTTCTAGCGTTTTGCTGACGTAGCGTCGCTGTGGACCAGCGAGCGCGCGCGTCAACGCTACATTGGAGTATATATGGGCCCTTCACGATGCGCGCGCGGCCGTTTTGCTAGCTCCAACTATACAAAATTTGGTGTCACGTGACGTCAATGGATGACAGATATATGAATGGCGCAGACATGCTAATCCTGACACGCGTGTGATGTAAGAACATGACAACAAACCACGCTGGCCGTTTCGCTAGCTCCACATATAGTAAATTTGGTATCACGTGACGTGAATAAATGACGAAGGTAAACGACACCACTCAGACATGTTAATCATGACAGGGAAGTCATGTACGGCAGCATCTACCTCTACCTCGCAACGTTGCGCTGATTTTAAAGTGACATATCAACCTTTCTAATTCATGCTTCGTTATATCGCCGATTCCCACTGTACGTGGGATCTGGCAATTTTTTTTTCGTTTTTGATTCCAACACGAAATAAGCCAGAAAATACAACTGTTACGTTTGTTTATTTTAGCTTTTTGCTATCGACGGGAGGTGGCGCGTCGTCGCGTAAAAGCCGTCTAGAAGTGTTCTAATTCTCGGACAGCATGGGATCGGTGCACTCTTCTAAGAAATCTGCGTAGACTGTCTACGTGCTGTCTAAGAATTGGAACAGAGCCCCCATCGCATTGAGGCTAGCTTACCTTGTAATGACAAGTATACCTGAGAGCAACCCAGGTAATAGAAAAAACACAACTATTAGAGAAATCTTACCTCCGACAACTCCATCTTTCTAATAGAGACAGTAAACGTCAACTGCGACAAGCAATGCCACAATATCCCGTGCACCGACACACACTCCTCCACAAGAAAGAACAAATGCAGTCTGTGTGATCCACCTAATTCTTGGAAGATCCTCATAATTGGGCAGGTGCCAATCATTGAAGGAGCGTCATCATCATTACCATCGTGTTCGTAATCTCAGGCACCGTGGAGGCCCGTGCTTCCATAGTGCATCATCATTGAACTCTGCTCATTTGACGGCCCGCTCTGTAGGCACCACGCAGAGTCACCCTGCATTTCTCCTCCGCTCTAAGACTATGGCAACGTTCACCGACGGCCCCGCCACGGTGGTCTAGTGGCTAAGGTACTCGGCTGCTAACCCGCAGGTCGCGGGATCAAATCCCGGCTGCGGCGGCTGCATTTCCGATGGAGGCGGAAATGTTGTAGGCCCGTGTACTCAGATTTGGGTGCATGTTGAAGAACCCCAGGTGGTCGAAATTTCCGGAGTCCTCCACTACGGCGTCTCTCATAATCATATGGTGGTTTTGGGACGTTAAACCCCACAAATAATAATAACGTTCACCGACGGGGACGACTATCTGGAGTGCCCTTATGACCCGCACCCCAGGTCAAGTGGACTCGGATTGGCATCCACATGTTAAGTGCAAGAGAGCTGTCGGCCCGCGCTCGTCTTTGGCGTTGCTCGTTCAAGCCAGAACATGTCATGCCGTCCATAGAGAGTGAGTACCGCTGTAACCTAGACACACGTTCTGACCAGTCGTCGACATTGCCGCTGACACGGGAAGATGTAAAAGGCCTTATGTGGTTCTAGTCACCAGTGCTTGGTGCCCGTTACCGGAACCAGAAGAAATGTGGAAAGTGGAGCCTTCTGCCACGTACAAACCTTGAGAGCCAACTGTCGCCCCGGTATTCTGACAACTGCACGGTCCGAAGCCTGCGGAGCGACGCCTTTATTACCGCTTGCTTTTTCAAAATGGCCTGCCAGAGCAATACACGCCTCCAAAGCAGCCAAAGGCCCAGCACAGCACTCCCTGTTCCAACCAGCAAACCAATTCTGTAAATGTCCAGGCTGATGCCAGACAGCCTCGTGGTTCCCTGGCCCAAGGTGACCAACCAGCGCCTTGGTGGTGAGGCATCTCCGACTGCTGTATGCGCCGGCGCTGACCCTTACGATAGAACGACGACTGCAAAAAGGGGCGTGGATGTGAATGAAGTTGCGGATAGGTTGAAGGTGCTGGGATGTGCTAGACTAAATCAAAAGTGAACGCTGATTATGCTGTGTCACGGACGGGCTGCAGGAGCGGCACGTGAGTGCGCGCGTGCCGCTCCTCTAGCCCAGCCGTGGCTGTGTTCAGTCATTTTTGTCATTGTATCATCTGTTCTAATAAAAATCACACCATATTCATGGAGTGAAGGATGATTATTGGGGCAAAGCATCCGCCAGTTTGTTCCTGCTTCCATCCGTCTATTTGTTCTTGCTTTTGTCCATCCATGCGTTCGTCCATGCGTCCATGCGTCCATCCGCCTGTCTACCCGTTCGTCGGTTCATCCATCTTGTGAACATTCCAAGCACCCCCTTCTCGCATGGTGTCATTATATATTCATCGTATAAACGTACTGCCATACCCGCCGATCACGGGATTGAATCCCGGCTGCGGCGGCTGCATTTCCGAAGGAGGCAGAAATGTTGTATGCCTGTGTGCTGAGATATGGGTGCACGTAAAGGAACCCCAGGTGGTCGAATTTTCCGGAGCCCTCCACTACGGCATCTCTCACAATCATATGGTGGTTTTGGGACGTTAAACTACATATCAATCAAAACAAGTGCTGCCATCCAGCGGACATTCCAAGGACTCATATGAGAGGTGCTATTTACTACTACTACTACTACTACTACTACTACTACTACTACTACTACTACTACTACTACTACTACTACTACTACTACTACTACATACATCGGGGATGCACGACCCACGCATTGAGGAGCTTCGTCCCTAAAAAAGCCAGCAAATTAAAAGAAAGCACTGTGGTTGTTGGAGCAGCGATGAGTGTAATGCGCGCGCCCCTCGCGTTTCATGACATTTGATAGATGCATGCAACAAAAGCGAATGAGCGGAGACTCTCTCTTTTTTTTCTTTTTGTGCGCGTTCGTGTTGTGCCATTGTGAACTCGTTTATGAGTTACTTAACGGATATGAAAAACTCAGAGGTGGCCGGGAGATAACGCGGATAAAAGCGGAGCAGTGAGGTGACAAACTCTGTAACGTGGTCTTTTTCACTGAGAGGAGCTGCGTCGACTCTGACTCCTCTGCTCGAAGTCTCATCACATATAATGGGAAGATTGATATCGAAAGGTGATGCTCACTGTGTCGGGAATTATGGCACCGAGCCCCTTCACCACTTATCTTCCTTCTTTTTTCCCGTCATTTTTTCGCTCTGCTTAATTAAAATTTACTCTTTCTCATTTTGTCTCCTTTTCATCTATGTGCACATATATACAAGATTGCCCAAAAGACTGCGAACCTTTCGGACGTAGCACCTATTACACAGCGGATGTACCAACTAGCATCATCTCGCATTTTTTATGTACAGTGGCGATCAAAAGTTTGGAGACCACGGGAGCGCGTGGCCAACAACATCACACCCCTATTCACGGCTAGAAGGAAAGCTCGAGAGCGTTCACTGCGCAAGCGCATCTTTTCCTTATAGCTGCCAACCTGTGCTTTCACTCCCTTCAACTGGGCGCACGCCGGAACTCCAGGGAAATCGCAAGGTGTCACTTTTGCATGCTTCGCGGAAGCACCAAGCAAGGATACCGCGACAAATATATCTAACTTTAGGGACAGCGCTCGCTGGACGCCGCTTCTTCGCCTTCGTTCCAGACGTTCCACGGCGGCGAAAACACACGTGCTTCGCCAAGAAACAAGACTGCTCGGTAATCTTACGACATGCGTAGAATAAAAAAACAAAACACTGACGCAATGTGCGTATGTTTCACCGTCGCGAAGCGTCTAGAACCAAGGCGCAAAAGCTGCGCACAATTAGTTAGACATTTTTGTCGCAATATTATCGCTAGGTGCTTCCGCGACGCATGCAAAAGTGACACCTTGTGATTTTCCTGGAGTTCGGGTGTGCGCGCAGTTGAAGGGAGTGAAAGCGCAGGTTGGCAGCTATTGGAAAGGATGCGGTTGCGTAGTGGACGCTCTCGAGCTTTTCTTCTAGCCGTGAGAAGGCGCTGTGATGCTGTTGGCCACGCGCTCCCGTGGTCTCCAAACTTTTGATCGCCACAGTACATAGAACATCAGACGTGATGCATTTTAGAAAACGTCGTCTACACAAAACTAATGTTTGCAATAAAAAAATATACAAGCCAAGAAAAGAGAGGTAACAACTTAGTTGTGACAAGATATAAAATGCTCTAAGCTCGCAAATGAAATAACTCGAAAGTTATTAAAAAATCATCAAATACTACTCACAAAACAGATCACGTATCACGCGTTATGATAGTGAATAAGCTCCGCGCTGCTTTCTAAACTCCTAAATGGCCACGTGATCTAAACACACTTGCAACGCGAACAATGCTTTTCTTTTTTTATGTTTCTTGTCCCATTCCAACATTTTAGCCTTGACAGCAAATGCATGAAACTTACACTTCAAACATTTAGGCCACGAAGTGCGGCGAGGGTAGCAATTCCTTTGGTAACCATAATCGACGTCACTCACTCTGCAAATCGTAATGAGACCCTGTTGGTGACCAAGAGTTGCTAATAAACAAAACCCCAGGCCTGGTGCAGCGTTTCTGACAGGAAACTTGTACTCATTCGGCGATAGGGGAGTCAGTGTACTTATGACGGAATTCACAACGATGAGGTATACTGGCCACTTTCTTCAAACACTGATGCCGTCTGCTTGTCTTAACCTCCATGGGGTCTCTAAAGAAGCTGCCAGAAAAGTATTTGGTTATGAAAATGGATCGAGGCTGCCTGGACTGCATTGCGGTCATAATAACTGCGCGCAGTGAGAATACTAAAGAAAAATAATGCCACTTTTGAGTCTTTAGTACTGTGCGTGCCACTGTCCGTGTTACAATAATAATATTATGCGACAGAAAAAGTCTTCATCAGCCGCAGCGCGATGGGTCTTAACCAAGCCCAACAGACTCGCAGTCTTAGGACAATAGGCTAATCACCAGTATATGACTGGGCAATTAGCTTGTCTGCTCGGTAAACCTAGACGTACAATAACGCCATTAACGGGAACAACTCTGGCGTCTACAGACGCAATCAACCCTGCATAACGCGGTGCTACAGTTGGGAAGAACCACAGCACGTGTACGCCGTAATTAGAGTGCCTCTAAACCACTGCGAGTTCAAAGAACGAGAGAATGGTTGCTATCTGACCTTCACCACCCTATCTTCAGAAGCTACCCCCCCCCCCTTGTCACTCATTTCTTCATTAAACACGTGGACAGTGTCAGCACTAAGGGTGGAGTCTGTCGGAATTTTTCGCGTTTTGGCTGGCTGTTATTTCCGCTTGCGCTGTCAAAAACCACCAAACGAAACGAAATGTGTTTATGGCGAACGATAGTCATACTAGACAAGGCAGAACGGGCGTCCAGTTGCTTGGCAAAGTATGGGTATGATACATTTACAACTTATGTACCTCGTGAGTGACCCAATGGGAGTTTATTTCTTCATGACGTCACGCGAACGTACTGCTGCCGTCGCAAATGGAGGCGAAAGGAGAGTAAAAAGCCCGGAGACAAAAAACGGGCTCGTTCACTATATCTTAAGAGGTTGTTTAGAGACCCTTTGAATCCTTTGAGCAACGCGCTTAAAAGCGGTTTACTAAGCTCTGAACTTCCATTCTTCCGACGTAATACACTAGTACTGCTCAGCCGCATAGCTAACGCGAAAACGTTTCTCGTTTCATGTCAAAATCGCAGGTAGCGGGACATTGCGGGGTTTGCTTTCCAGCTAATTGGGTAATCGCCAGAATAACACCCCCGGGGTTCTGGCAGCAGAGCTAATCCTCAGCTCAGTTTCGGTTCGCCTTGGCAAGCTTCTGTGCCGGACCGGTTTAAAGCCTGAAGTTTCACACTGTATACGTGTATTGCGTCGACCACACCAACTCTTGCCGAGGTCGCTTGAGCAAAATAGTTTTGAGACGTTCCGCAAGCTTTGCGTGTGTGGCTAAGTTCGTTACATTACCAATTTCAACGTGGAAACACTGCGAACGTGTGCTCTTACAGGAGCTTATGGCACAAAGCATCCTGTAGAACGTACCACCTGTTTCACACAAATAGGACGAAAATTCGGAACACTAAGCTCATAATAACGACCCTTTATACAGTGTCCTATATACAGTGTTCGGCGCAGGTATGAGCGGAAGCCTCTAGCATCCAACATTTACTGGTTTATACATTTAACACCCATCTCTTGACGCACAACGACAGTTAAACAACGCTAACAGTGAATTTGAACAAAGTGTTTTAGTCGTATTTCGAACATGTTGATATATTCCAAAATTGAAGACTGTACGCGCTAGTTCTCAGGCTTCGATATAAACTACTAATTGATTTCACAGAGCCTATGTTGCATTTGCCTAATGTTCATTAGCTTTTAAGCTACGCAACAACCAATAAACTTAGGTAACACTTCAGGTGTACCTTTGTCGTCTTAATTTCACTCCGGGCACCCTAATTAACTTGGCGTTACGTAAATTTGTCAGCTCCGCGATCAATATTTAGGTGCTAGAACATCAAGGTTTGAATAAACAGAAATATGCGAACGAAGAGCGACCAGTTTCCTATTGGCGCAATATCAGACGTATTGTACGGCCCTGCCATATGCTGGCGAATCTCCCTTTGTGCCAGCGCAGCAAGGACGGCTTGGGAATATCAACCAAGATGAATTCTAGTCACGAAACTGTGCATGCTGACTTCATCACCATGATGCTGTCATCGCGTGATATCGTTGCTTGGTCGGTCAAATGTGCGCCGATAATGAAGGCTACAGAAAGCTCGTGATGCCTTCGATTTCGGTGGCAGTGCAAAAGCACGTTACGTTCAGAAATATTTGAAGGCAAGGGGGACAGGATCAATACATTGACAGTGAAGAAAAAGAAGCTGGCTTTCGCCTGCAATGCGATAGAATAAGAGACCCCGTGAGTTTTGATGGCTACGTCAATGTGTGAAGAGAATTTGAGTAAATAGGGAAATTTATTCAAGAATGAACAAAAAAATTGGAGAAGTTGACTGAATCGCTTCTATCTATCTATCTATCTATCTATCTATCTATCTATCTATCTATCTATCTATCTATCTATCTATCTATCTATCTATCTATCTATCTATCTATCTATCTATCTATCTATCTATCTATCTATCTATCTATCTATCTATCTATCTATCTGTCTGTCTGTCTGTCTGTCTGTCTGTCTGTCTGTCTGTCTGTTTGTCTGTTTGTCTGTCTGTCTATCTATCTATCTGTCTGGATAGATAGATAGATAGATAGATAGATAGATAGATAGATAGATAGATAGATAGATAGATAGAAGGAGCCATTCACCGCAATGTCACGGTGAGCTACACTAACATTCAGCAGCACGGAAAAAGCACGGCAGAGGAACATCGCTTTCGCTACTGCCTATGATACAGTTAACTAGCGACCGATGTGCTGGTGGTTTTGCGGGAGCGGACGCATTGAGAACCAAGTGGTGTTCGTGGAAATTGGAAATCTATTTCTCACGAAGTTTATCAGCCCTAAAAATGGCTTGGCCTTTTCACAGCCTCGACAACGCATGCGAATAATTGTCATACTAAAAAAAAAAACGCCAGGCCTGCGTGGAAAGCGCAGCACAGTCACAGCGTAAGCTAGAAGAGCGGCCTTTCAGAGCCTTTTCGATTCGAAACGCTCATTGGGTAACTACTTCAAGCACACTTGCTTGATACCCACACTGTAAACCAAATTACACCCGTATAGGTGTTTCATAGTGTCTATAACTCACACCACTACACCCCACGGAACGGGTGTATCAAGCAGGACTACACCTATACCGTGGGCGCATTTTCGAATTTACACCCTATGGCACAAACATTTTTTGGGGTGTAAAAGCAAATGTACACCCAAGTAGCCTTAAGGGAGTGAGGGTGTAAAAGCGAATGTACACCCAAGTAATTTTAAGGGCGTAAGGGTGTAATATTGCTATGACACCCTAACACCCTTAAAAGACAAAAGTAGTGTAGGGGTGTAATTTGCCCAAACAGCAAAAAGGGTGTGGGGGTGTTCATGCTGAATAATGCCCCAACACTCATGCGAAAAATACCATAATTCGAGTGTTACCCCTTCACAGCAAGCCCCTGTAGAAGCAAGTGAAAGGTTACCTTTAGGTAGACCTTTCATGTGCAGATGTCCTATTGTAGTGGCTCCTGCCACAGTGTGGTAATCCTGGCCCTAGCACAGCTTTTATGGTGCATATATGAAGCACGGCATATAAGGCTTTCACATATAACATGTAATCCTACCTGAATGTGAAGGCATCATTCAAAAAGAGCTGTCACACATGACAGAACGTTCACAAAGTCATGCCATAGTGCAAAATGAAATCAAGATTTATTTTATTAGACACAGAGCACATACAGGCTTAAGAGACAAATTGTACCTTAATCAAAAGCCTTTTTCAAGTGTGCAGAGCAGAATGCCATTTGCTACAAAAGAAGACCGAAAATCAGAAGTCAATGGTACGGCATGGAGCTGTAACGACCGATGCATGCATATCAAAGTACAACAGAAGAGCCTTTATTTGCACTTAAAAATGAAGAACTAATTTTAACACGCTTCAATGCAGCACAAAAGCACCGTGCAGTGAAGCTACAAACAGCAGGAAGAGTATTGCAATGCAGCATGCCTTAAGAGACAAGAAGAGAGCAGAGTGGATTAGGGGACAAACGGGGGTTAAGGATATCATAGTTGAGATAAAGAAGAGGAAATGGACATGGGCCGGGCATGTAGCGCGTAGACAGGATAACCGCTGGTCTTTAAGGGTAACTAACTGGATTCCCAGAGAAGGGAAGCGGGTTAGGGGGAGATAGAAGGTTAGGTGGGCAGATGAGATTAAGAAGTTTGCGGGTATAAATTGGCAGCAGCAAGCACAGGACCGGGTTAACTGGCGGAACATGGGAGAGGCCTTTGTCCTGCAGTGGACGTAGTCAGGCTGATGATGATGATGATGATGATGCCTTATTTCTCCGATATACTGATATAATATATCAATGCACACTACAATTGCCTCATTGATACGCCACAGTTTGCATGTGTTGTGGCATGCATTATGCATATTATGCAAGGCTAGTGGTATTCTAATGAATGTTATGACAAAACAGTCTTAAAATGGCATTTTCATTTCACAATAACCCTTGTGTATTCAGACAATCAGAATATTGGAGAAACAATAATACAGGAGTGAAAACAATAGGCAAAATTACAATAGCTTAACAGTGTCACTAGATACTAACCATGCAGAATAATTGATTTAAAGATGTAAAATATCAACGACATCACATAATATGTCCCCCTGAAACAATGCAACATCAAAGAACCTAAAATGGACACACAAAAGCAGGGTGAAAGAGTAACCACTTACAGCTAGCAGAGGTGGAGCAGCCAAGCTATCATCTGGAGCAATGTTTTGGAGCATCATATCTCCAGGGAGAAAATTTAAATTTGGAGCAGGTTTCAGGAAAAAACAAACACAGCATTTTTAGCCTGAAATTCCAAATTTACAGCATTGATTGATATGTGCAGTTTAGCGTCCGAAAACCACCATATGGTTATGAGATACGTCGTAGTGGAGGGCTCCGGAAATTTTGACCACCTGGGGTTCTTTAACGTGCACCCAAATCTGAGCACACGGGCCTACAGCGTTTCTGCCTCCATCGGAAGAGCAGCCGCCGCAGCCGTGATTCGATCCCGCGACCTGGAGGTCAGCAGCCGAGTACCATAGCCCCTAGACCACCGCGGTGGGGATCCAAATTTACATTAGTACAACAAATTAGACTGAATCACACAAAAGGAAAAATATATGTAGAAATTATTTGACATCCGCTAATTCATTCAAAATATACGAGAGCGCAGCTATTTCAATAAAAGCACACTTGAACTGTCCCACAGTGCAAACAATGCTAGCCTCCCTATTTACGAACGCTCCTCGACTCGAATCTCGTCCTTCACTTGAACTAGCTGAGCACAGCACCACCGCTTGTCTAAAAATGATGCTGCGTTTCTCGAGAATCGCTGCAGATTATCCCTGATATTGGGTGACTTGCTCTGCCAAGAGACTGCGCTGGAATCAATTTTCTCAAGTAAAGGTGAAGCATTTAGTGAAGGGACGTTCTAAAATACGGGGGTAAAACTCACAGTAGTATTTGCCCAGCTTGTCAAACTATTTGACAGGCGACTCAGAAACACCAGATATTCGTAAAGGAGGAGCTCAAGGAGGTGGCGAAAAGAAAAAAAGTGGCATACAATTTTCTTTATCGTCGCTTAAGGCTGCAAAACCTCATAAATAACTCTGAAAGACGGCCAGCATTCATACTAGTGCTCGTTATTGAATGGCATCTCCATGACAGAGTAATATAAGGAAGAAATATTTTGTGTCCTGTGACAGCGAGTATTAGTAGCCACTTCCAAATCTTAAAGCACTTTTCCGCAGAGCGAAAGCGTACTCTGGCAAAAGCGACTTAAAAGCGTTGTGGACGTCATAGAAAGGGGGGAGAACTTTCTTTTAAACCGTTCTACTCTTTTCTATTGCTATGAGGTTAGAATATAGTCAATTAAAAGCTATAATTACGGTTGGCGCATCCGTATTAGATTGGATGATGATGACCCCGCCTCGATGGTTTAGTCGCCAAGGTACTCAGCTGCATTTTTCATGCAGGCGAAAATGCTGTAGACCCATTTGCTCAGATTTGGGTGCACAAGAACCCCAGGTGACCGAAATTTCTGGAGCCCTCCACTAAGGCGTCTCATAATCAAATGGTGGCTTTAGGACATTGAACTGCACATATCAATCAATTGGATGGTGATGCAGAAACTTACGTTGAATAATGGATTTTATGTTTCTTGATAAAATTAACAATACTGAGAAATAATTGAGGCTGGTTGGGCATTTCATAATGATTTTGTGCAAAATTAGGAAATTTTATTCAATTGACACAATTGGGGCGGCTGCTCTTCTACTGAACATGCAAATATTAATACGAAAATAGGATGTAATATTGTGATACAGACATTAAACATGTGCTGTAAATAGACATGAATGCCTGAATTGAATAGTCAATTTCGCGATGAAACAACGACCACACAAAGCAAACACTTGGACAGGATGGGTGCTCAATGGCAGCTGTTTGTACCATATATTCATAATATAGCATATATTCATACACACAACCTTAAAAAAGTGGCGAGTCGGCATCAAGTACTGATGGAGTTCGTGCCCCTAACAAACTAGCAAAGTTGCGCCGGTGCATCGCTGGAAATCATGCGGAGCAGCTGAAAGGCTGTAAAAAAAGCATGCGTGGCCATTCAGGAAGTCTTCCACTGAAGTGGTTTACAAAATGCCCCTATCATGCAGAAAGATGTCACTTCATGTGGATTTGCACCAAGAGCAATTTCAAAGGGCTTTCACAAAAGAAACGGGGTATCAATTTCGTTAGCAAAACTTCACTCATCATGTATGAGCTGGAAGCACGGTATCTAGCGATCATGTGTCCTATAGCATGATTATGTAAGGGACGGCCCGAGTAGGTTGCACGTGCGTTGACGAAAAGAGGGTTTATATCAGCCTGCTTCCTCAAGAAATAAACAATTGCAAATGTGTGCCCATCCCGTTATGTGTTCTGTTTGTTTGTGTGGCCGTCATTTTGGTGCACAATTGACTAATGTTTAATGCAAACATGCACCAACTATCCCAACAGCGAGTTCTACTAGATATGAATGCCGCTGCTGCACATGTAAACAACAATAGCACGTGCAGCCGCCTTAGAACTGTGAAAAAAAGCAGCATTATGCAGTGCCTCAGAGGAGGCACTTTCAATATATTTCTTGGTAAATGAAGGCTTAATAAGCATAGGACCTTTTTCTGTGTTCATGACATGCTGTTAGGGTGACTTCATGCCAAACACCAGCCATTTTGGCAACCATCTCAAATGCATTCGAAAAATATTGTGCTGATTAACTGTATTGAAAGCAGTGAAACGGTAGGATATTTCGGAGAGAAAAAATGTTCGGTCACGTGGTTGCCTTCGAAATTTTCCGGAATGTCGTTTGGGTGTTGTTTGTGAAAAAATTTATTTTCAAAGTACGTTCTATACCAAAGTCTACATGTTCAGTAAAGGTTCTTGTGTAAGGTGTTTGAAGCTCAGTAATATTATTGCAATTATACCGGCACATAAGCTTCTAAGAATTTATCCAAAATGTGTCATGTTTGCAATTTTTTATTGCAATACTGCAATGTCTATGAATATCCGAGTAGTGAATACTTACTCCACGCAAGGTATATTTTGAGAAAAAAAATATTTAAGACCTCTCAAGCTGGTAAACTATGAGAAAAAATCATAAATTCAAAAAAATTGTAATTTTTGTCCATATTGAGATGCCATTTACACCATGTGGTGGCTGAACTAAATATTACCTTTATACATAAATTGAAAGCAAATAAACAGTTCTGTTCATATACCATCATTACATTTTTTGTTTTAAGGAAGAAAATTTTTTTTGTAGCATTCCCATTGGCGCCTATCTTCCCATTTGGTCATACGACAGCTGCCGCCTTGAAATTCCCTATTTTCATCAATGGGAAAGTTCAAAACTTTTCTTCCTTAAAACAAAAATATGTAATGATAACAATTGGCATATGAAAATACCTTTTTTTTCCTTTCGATTTCGGTTTGAAGGTCATATTTATTTGGACCACTCGACAGTGCAAATCGCGTCTCAATATAGACAAAAATGACGATTCTGCGAAATTTGTAATTTTTTCTTGTAATGTTTAGCAGCTTAAGAGGTCTCATAGTATTATTTCCTCAAAATATACCTTTTGTGTAGTTAGTATTCATTACTCAGACATTCATATAAAGTGCATTATTACAATAGAAAAAATGCAAATATAACACATTTTGGCTAAGTTCTTGAAGGCGTGGTAGACGAAGAAAGTGCTTAACAGCGCAAACGACAAGAAGGGAAAAAAGAGACGAGAACACTGCAGAGCCCTAAACAAACAAACAAAGTTTATTGCAAACCAACTGCAATATGTAGAAAACAGAATCTGCGCATAACCATGCGCTATAAGCAGAATTGCACATACATGCACCATATGGCCTACCTTATCAACAACCGGCCATATAAGTGGACCCCAGATAACTAACTTCACAGCAGTTAAGAAAAATTGAGGGTACGCTAACACAGGAAGCACCAAGTCGTTGAATATAGAAGGCTTCACTAATGTCGTGCTCGCGCCGATTTTTAAACCCCCGTGATCAAACACTTGTCAAGAATTGGCTGACAACCAGACTTATTACAATGGTCTGCCAAGTGGCTGGAAAGGAAACCTTTTAGAGAGTTAGCGTGCTCCCTCAACCAATCATTCATGCATCGGCCTGTTTGGCCAATGTCCACAAGTAAATACTATCTTGTAGAAAATCGCTAAAACACATTCAACATGGCACATAGCCTGTTTCTTAGTGCCTGCTTCTTTCTTAGGTCCTTCACTGTTGACCCTGCGACATAGGCCACCAAGCTTGTCGCGTGCGCAGAACCCAACTCTTACACTATTTTGTAGCGTTAGCTACACTGGCCTCGCTGAGCCAATTTCGCGTGACACTGGTCTGCGCATGCGCAATAATGCTCCGCCGCCGCCGCGCGCGCGTCGCCGCTGGTGTGCGCGCAATTCGATGAGCTGCGCAGACGATCAGTGGTGTCACGCACCGGAGACGGCACCTTTTCCAGCGGCCTTCTTTAGCCTATGTGAGACTTCGTGTACGTAGGGAATAACAGCCTTGCTAGAATAAGGCTTGTTGAGTTAGCTGTTGCTTTGTGTCTTATCAGGCAATCTTAGTGACGTTAGGAGAGTCTCGGCAATAGAAGTTAGCAGGGGATTAGAAAAGCCTGCTTGTTGAAGGCGATGAACTTAGAGCGAGAAACTGCACTCTATCTGGCGGTAACAAGAGCCAGTTAGAATTGCCTTTAGGCAGGAAAAAGCGACGCTTCACTTCACTAGCTTAGGATGGGTGGACGTAAAAAGAAGAAGGCTTTTACTTGAACAAGGTTTGTACCGCCAATATACATGTTCAACCAAAAAAAAAGCATTTCCAAGTCTAGACATCGTAACTTGTCTTCATGAATTAAACTCCGACTTTAATTCCAGTTGCTTCATTTCACGCCGAAAAACGTCAAATATCTCACCGGTGCAGATGTGTGCATTGGCTCATGTTTAGCACCGGTTCTTTGTGACCTTTTACTCGTGTGGTATGAAACAAGTCTCATGGCTAACTTTGCTCACACGAGTACAGTTAAAGTGTTCGGCTATTTTGACCACTTTTTAGTGTTTTACCGCATCGATCAATCTGACCCTCGGCGAACCACCGATGAGATATTTGACATTTTCGGGCGTGAAATAAAGAAACTAGAAATAACGTCGGAGTTTATTTCTGACGACAACCTACGATGTCTACAATTAGAAATGCTTTTTTTCTTGATCATGTATATTGGCAGTACGAGCCATGCTCAAGAAAGAACGTGCTTTTTACGTCCGCCCATTCTAAGCTTGTCAAGTGAAGCATCGCTTTTTCCTGCCTAAAGGCAATTCTATCTGGCTCTTGTCACGGCCAGATAGAGTGCAGTTTCTCGCTCAAAGTTCACCGCCTTCAACAAGCAGGCTTTTCTAACCCCGAGCTAACTTCCATTGCCGAGACTCTCCTAACGTCACTAAGAGTGCCTGATAAGAGACAAAGCAACAGCTAACCCAACAAGCTTCATTATAGCAAGACTGCTATTCCCTACGTACACGAAGTTTCCCAAAGGCTAAAGAAAGTCACTGGCAAAATAGGTGTAAGGGTTGTGTTCCGCGCACGCGATAAACTCGCCGGGCTATGTCGCAGGGTCCACAGCGAAGGACCTAAGAAAGAAGCATGCACTAAGAAACATGCTACGTGCGATGTTGAATGTGTTTTAGCGATTCTCTACAAGATATTTTTTTACTTTTGGGCATGGTTACTTTGGCCGAACAGGGCGATGGATAAATGATCGGTTGAGGGAGCACGCTAACTCTCTAAAAGGTTCTCTTCCTAGCCACTTGGCAGACCATTGTAATAAGTCTTGTCAGCCAATTCTTGAAAAGTGTTTGATCATGGGGGGATATATAAAAATCGGCGCGATCACGAGATTAGTGAAGCCTTCCACATTCAACAACTTCTGCTTACTGTGTTAGCGTACCCTCAATTTTTCTTAACTGCTGTGAAGTTACTTATCTGGGGTCCACTTATATGACCGGTTGTTGATAAGGTAGGCTGTGGGGTGCATGTATGTGCGATTCTGCTTATGGTGCATGATTATGCGCCGATTCTGTTTTCTATATATTGCAGTTGGTTTGCATGAAACTTTGGTTGTTTGTTCAGGGCTCAGCTCGTCTCTTATTTCCCTTGTTGTCGTTTGCGCTGTTAAGCACTTTCTTTGTCTACGATACAGCACCAACCAGCCGTTTCAAGCACTTTGTCAGTCTTGGAGGCGTATGTGCCAGTGAAATTGCACTATTATTACTGCGCTTCAAACACTTTACACATGAACGTATACTTAACATGTAGACAAATTTTGGTATAGAAGCAAGGAGCAGTACTTTAAAAAAAAGTTTGCACAACCAAGAATAAAACGACATTCCGGTAAGTTCATAAGGCAACTACGTGAACAAAAATTTTTCTTCTTTCAGAAATATTTTACTGTTTCACTGTTTTCAATGCAGTGAATCATCACAATTTTTTTTAATACATTTGAGATAGTCGCTAAAAGAGCTGGGATGTTTTGCGTGGAATGACCCATTAGTGAATCAACCTTTTAAGCTGGAGACATCTAGGCCGTCTCCATTTTATCATAGAACTCTAACATTATGCATTGTACACAATTTTCTACACGCACTGCTGTTAATGTGATGGCAAACTGACACTCATATTGGAAAAATAAATAGGTATATAGGACACATAGCTTGAGATGAAGCCTTCTTATCAGAGTAATGTTCGTAAAATGTACAAGATATTTGGTGCACCCTATGAGTAGCGTCCACCACTGCTGCAACCATTTGAGTGAGGTCGTGAGCCCGGAACAGCTGCTTTCATGTTGTGATGAAGAGTGCACTGCATTGTCAGCACCCAGTCCATCGTAGAAGACATAGTGTGCTTTGCTTTCAACATTCTGCATGTAAGCGAGGATGTGATGGCAAACTGATACTCATATTGGAAAAATAAATAGGTATATAGGACACATAGCTTTAGATGAAGCCTTCTTATCAGAGTAATGTTCCTAAAATGTACAAGATATTTGGTGCACCCTATGAGTAGCGTCCATCATTGCTGCAACCCTTTGAGTGAGGTCGTGAGCCCGGAATAGCTGCTTTCATGTTGTGATGAAGAGTGCACTGCATCGTCAGCACCCAGTCCATCGTAGAAGACATAGTGTGCTTTCCTTTCAACATTCTGCATGTAAGAGAGGCACAACATTCAACTAAGCATTTAAAAAATACTGGGAACAATCAGAACCTCATTATGATGTGTCATATAATAGAAAGCTCCAGCTTCCCAACTTTCAGCTTTACCACTATTCACTTTTACGTTTACAAGCATCTGTGCATATTAGTGTACGAATGCATGTGCCACGTTTGAGTCTACACCATGGTGGTGGTGAAAAAGTGCTTCTCTCTTGAATCATGCACCTACCAAGAAGTTTGAAATATACTGGGGATGCTCAAATTTCAGCGTTCTTACCAAGTTTTCTCACTTAGCTAGAATACCCTTACCAATAGGCCACTAAAATGGGTGACACAAAAAATTATATAAACCCATTCAGACAGAAAAGTAGCAATATTTATCATTTGCTTTGAAGGATCGTTTTGTAGACATGTACACATCACAGATGTACAATCTACTGTGTGAAACTAGTGTAAAACTTTGAGCAAGCCCCAATCTGAATTTATCAACAGCCCTTATTAAATGACAACAACTGCTGGAAACACATCACTGTGTATTTGTGGAAGCTCACCTCTAAATTTCTTCTCCAGTTACATAAATTTGGTGTACCGGATAATTTTATAATATGTCTTTCACAGGTTGCTTATTGGTCAACAAAATGATTACTTTAGGCCTTGAGTAAAACTGACTACTCTCAAAAATCAATAATACGTGCTAATCTTATTCTTCGAGTGCATGCGTAAGCAGCTCATTCGCAGTTGAATTCTTTTTAATTCATAAAAACAGCCATGCAACAGATAATGTATCACAGGTAAGTTAAATATATGCTCAATAAGCTCTGAACTGCTGGACTATAAATAGGTATAATTAAAGCAAATGCACGACTTATTGGAGAAGTAGCTAACAGGAATATATGCATGGATGGCTTATTGGATCAGTGTGTTTGCATTCGTAAAGATGAAACCTGCACAGACAAAATGCATGAAACAGACAAGAACTTTTAGGTCTGCCTGCTTTCATTTACAGCCACCTGTGTCGCCATCCTCAATTCGTTTTTCGCGAGCATGTTCTTTAGTGGCTAACTATGCCTACACCATTATCATCTGTGCTGTATCAGCTTAACTGAAAGTTTTGTGTGGGTTTTTGTTGGTACACTTTGGCTAAGCTTTCATATGTAACCACAGCGCCAAAACCCTGCACCAAAATATACAGAAATATTCTATTCTACAATATTCTATGTGCCGCACTACAACGGTGCAAAAATGCAAAAAGATGTGTTCAATTGAGTGTGTACATCAATATTTCCATATCCTGATTATTTACGATATACTAGTATAAATATAAACAAACCTAACTAGGCATAAAAAGCGCAAATCGCTGACCAAACAAGGTACATCTAAATTTTTTGGTTAGCTGCACAACTTTTAACAAAACACATGTCACGCCGCTGCAAATCACAGGCATTAAAGGGGTACTGATACAAATTTTAAGTATTTTTGAATAGTTGCTTTAAATAGCGTATTTACTCGCATTAAAAACGCACCCCTAACTTCAGTCATTGAAATCTGGATTTTTTTTCTCCCGCGTAATAAACGCGCCCCATTTGTCCACTGCAGTTCCGCTAACTGACAACTGGCGCCTCCTTTCCCGTTGATCTGCTTTGTTTATTATATTATTATTATTATTATTATTATTATTATTATTATTATTATTATTAATCCATTTCTTTCGCCCTCCTCGGCTCGCTCACCCCCCCCCCCCTTTTTTTTTCTCACCCGCTGCCGCATGCCGTAAGGTCTATCTGTGACGGCACATCCCCCCATTTTCTTTAACCATGCGCCACAGCAAGGTTCACGAACACTGCGACTGTTGAGACATCGCAGCTGATAAGCACACAGCGAGCGAAGGTCACGAAGCTACCGGCGCCAAGAGACGGTCGCTTCCTGCAATTACGAGTATCGCGGGCAAATCGGGCGTTGGCAGGCAGGCACGCACTTCTGCACTTCGTTGTTCGCATGCACGAAAGCTTAAATTTTCAGCAATAGCACGGAATTCAAAAGCGTTCTCCATGTAGCTCCCAGCGTACACTCCGTTGATTGCTTCATCGGAAACACTCTGCTTGCGGCGTGCACAAGCTTCAACGAAAGCCGTTGACAGAGGACACACACTCCGCCGCACCGAAGTTCTGTACTTGCCGGTGCGCCACAGATTGCAGTGACTCGTACTGTATCTGCTGTAAGTGCGAGTTGAACCATGCAAGCTGTATAAGTACACATCCTGGACAAAGCAAGTGCATAGTAAAATAATAAACCACCTTCAGCCTGCAGAAACACTCATACGACACGTTACCCCCCAATTCAAAGTCTGCTTGTTGACGATGGCGATGCACAGTTGCCCCGAGACCTCAAAACTGAAACCAAAATTCATAGCAGCATCGTTTTATGATATAATTTCCAAGCTATGTCAAGCCTCCAAGATATAGTGTAAATTTTATGCTTGACAACATATTTATTTGCTAGCAGAGCTTCAAAGTCGTTTTTTTTGCCACTGACGTGTGCAGGCGGCAAATGCGTGGCCTTCGTAATGCACATTTTCCTTTTCCCGAGTGAGGCTTGATTGCGGCGTCGTTTCGACATTTTGGAGTCAAAATTTGTTACTTGTGCAACATACATATAAATAAAAAGTTAGGGAAGGGCGGCGGGGAGGTTGTTTCATATTTGACACATCTCCACCCCTTTTTTATGTTCATTTGAGGAGCTTTTTTTTATTCAAAATGGGGCAAATCTAGAACCAAAAAAAGCTCAACTAAGCTGCCTTGGCATATACATGCTATCAACGTTTTTCTAGAACAGTGATAAGTATAAATAAAGTTTTAATATTACTGTTTTAGAGGAAAGGTGAACGTATGTATGAGCCAATTGAGTGTCATTGGAGCTACTTTCGGGTCAGGAGTTGGCCCATTTCGCACAAAGAAATGAAAACTCGCGATTTGTTATGTCAAGTATGCAACCACAGGCAAAAACGTACATGCAAATGGGTCAGGTCCCCCTTTTTTTCTCTTTCTATCTCCCTGCATGCATAAATCTTAGCAACACCGTCGCTGTGCTATTAGCTTGTTTTAAATAACACTCTGCCATTCAGCAAGAACCTAGGGACTATGCTTTTTTTACCGACAAAGTGTGAATGACGCTTGCTTTTATTTAAAGTCTTAAATTGTGTGTGAGCATAGCAATGTGCGATTATCAGTGCATTGTAACGCCACAGTAACATTTATCAATTACAATGCTGCAACTAGTCAACTATTCTCCATTCTTGTGGCACGGGTACATTGCGCTAGTGTTGTCTACAATCGTTCACGTGTATATTAAGTGACGTGCAAGCGTTCATATCAAGGATATAAAGAAGAACAGTAAGTGCCCACACAGTGGTGCATACCATTGTACGAGTTCACCCGTGCTTAGCGGATGTGCGCTAAGCTTGTCCTGCGGCGCGGCATGCGTGCACAGCAGCTGCATTAGAGTAAGCTTAGTCTGTTATTTGTAAACATGCCTAGTTTCGCGGCAATGCGAATTCTGCAAACATTCAATTTGAACTCATCCATGTTCATAGATCTAAATATAACTCTCTGAATAAATCAGGGACTTGTGTATTGATGCGAAATACTTCAGTGTGAGGAAATATGTGGACACCCATTAAAAAATTGGCCCCGTATCTGCATGTTTCTGCAAATGTCATCTAAAGACGATAGTCTTGCGTGTGGAGAGAGTGAACAGGACATTTATTTGGTGTTCTGCGCAAGAAAAATCGGTGAGTGGTGTTCTGGAGACACTGCGTTTGAGTGCCTCGAGCGTGCAGCGGAGGCGAACGAGCGCATCAAGTCACGTCACACATGAGACACGAGCGTCATCTGGCAGTTTTCTGAAAAAAAAAAAACAAAGCTCATGGCTCTGAGACGGGCGTGCGCGCCCATCTAAGGTGCAGAACGCAAGATAAGGTGTAGAACGCAAGGCGACGGTGGTGCCACCACCGTCTCGTCTTAACAAAGTATTGGAAACACTCCCTGTTCTGTGCAATCATTGCATGGTCAGCGCAGCGTGATAAGCGCTACGGTCCTTAAAATTACTTATCTATGCTTTTTCTAGTAAAATACGCACATGCAGAATATATACGTGTTGTTATGGTGCCGCAGACATGCGCGATTATTGCTTTTTAATTGACGATTGCACAAGCATGATTGCTCAATCTTGAGCAACATTGAGGGGCGCTGCGGATGGGGTCGGCCGTTTCAAGTACCAGTTGCTGTATAGAGTGGACAAACAGACAGATGTGCAGGCCGACAGACAGACAGACCAAAATTTTTGCGTCGAAGGTCCCCAAGAAAGACTATCGTTTTTAATAAACCAGGAGCTCTTGTACGAAAAACTTAATGTGATTTCAAATGAGAAAGCGCGCACGATAGCCTGTCGAAAACCGTGTGTAATCGTTTCATGTTATGTTTAAGCGCAACATAATATCTTTTACCGATGTCTCTGTGGGAATTAGGGAAGAATGGACATGAGCGGCAGCAAAATATTTTTATTAAGAATCCCAAAAACGTAACCCATGAATTAAGTCGTTGAAGATGTGAGAAATGTTATAAATGATGTAAATAGGAGGTGGTATAATAAATATAATACATAGCATGATATATTTTGGCGAATGATACGGGAAATGAAAACAAAGGCCGAAACATCCATATTTTCACCAGAACTTTGGCATGCGGTTTGATTGCATCCGTTGAGATGGGATATGTATTGATGCTCTAAACTTTATGCATATATGACAGGTGTAACATTCAAGGAAACACCCTTGGGTGTAATTTGCGAACATACACCTATATTACACCTAAATATGACAAATGGGTGTACAAAAGTTGGAATTGCAGAAATTACACCCGTGCGGATAAGTTTGGCAGAAATAATAGGTGTAAGATGGGTGATTTATTTAGAAATCCACCCTTAAGGGTGTGAAACGATTTGCAGTGCACAAAGTCATTATTATTAAATTTATTTGTATATGGCCGGCATTCGCTATGCTATTTTTCGTCATTGTTCTGAAAAGCGTGGTATCCGCTAAACACTTGCTAGAAGTTTTGTCCCAATTGTTCATGCAGTGGCTGACGACGATGAGGAATTGTGGCTGAAGTGGGCATGCGCCACAGTTAACAAGAAAACAAGAACAAGCTTTTTTAATTGGTGCGACTCTGGGTGTTGCTTCGTGGTTTTAAAACGCTTTATAAGTCATAATAACGCCATTGTTTTTCCAAAATAAAGCCTGCTTAAGACAAGTAAACAAGTCACAAGCGCTGTTGTAGCTCAGCGGTAGAATATTGGGCTGACATCCGGTGGACCCGGGTTCGAGCCCCACTGTGTCATTGGTGCTGGGTCAAGCCTGCCTAAAGCGAGTGACAACACGTTACAACACCGTCGTTGCTCAGTGGTAGAATACTGGGCTGGCACCCGAGTTCGAGCCCCACTGAGTCGTTATGCTTGTTTTTTTTTAATTTTGCGCGATGTGGTTACGGACACCGGCGGCGGTGGCGGACAACTGCGCGTGACCCGAGTTGTGATCTCATAACAGCTTTCGCTGTAAAAGCAAAAAAAAGGGTGTCTAAACTATGCTCGAAAAGCAACAAGTAGAATGAATGTCGACAAAAATGATGCTATACTGAACATCTCGCCCCGACAAATAAATGTATTTGACCACAACAAAAACGGACCCCCACCCCCCCCCATTCCCAAATACGAAAGGTGGGGAATGGCAAGCACCCCACCCCCTCGCTATACAGCTCCTGCCCACGTCTTCTACTGTCTAGCACATCTTCAGTCATTCACTCCTGTAGAGCTACACATCGCTCACGTTCAGGAAAGAAAACACAAGGCTATACATCACTTAAGGAATAACCGACACCACCATAGTGCCCAACCCTTCGGGCGAAGTACGTCCACGAAAATGACGCTTCGCCACGTACGTACACGTCGAAGACAAGCGGTCTGACGAATATGGAGTACACCCGGTACAAGGGTCGACAGCCTCTTCTTTTTGTGCCTGTTGTACTCGCCTCGAGTAATTGTATTTGGGACATTCCCTTTAGGCGTATACAATGGGCGCTAGCGTATTCCCACTTAAATCGGCCGGCATAATATTTACTGAAAGAGCTCCCCGTCCGCTTCATTCACTGCGTTCTGGTTCCTTAGAAACGGGAAGTACGTGAAACCAGCAACACGCTTTTTTTACTTGAAGCTCTTTCCTTCAGTGTCAGCGCTCGTCAATATAATATTCCGTCCCGGCCCGGATTTATCTTAATTTGTCTTCTAAATTTGCACGAAAATTTTTATAAGTACTCCGTTAATCTCACTTCTGTAGAAGCCTCTGTGCACTACTGAAGAGTTCCGGAGCACTGTTGACAAAGTTGTGCGAGGAGGGAAAATTTGGATCTTTGGGAGTAAATATAACGGGTGAACGAGGCAGTGCCTTGGGGTGTGTGTGTACATCGTGGTGTAGTGCAAGATATTATATCATTGTGTGTACGCCGTTATGAAATAGAAGATACCCGCTTCATCCATGGGCGTGAGTGTAGGCTGGCGAGTCTTAACCAGGCTGGGCGTTCCACAATGAGCAGTGTGGTCCTAAACGAGGGGTTCCACTCACAGCAACCGGGGAGTCTCACTGAGGCGAAAGCCTTATTAGAAGCCTCATCAAATTAAGAATTTGTCCACCGGCTACGAACGACCCGCAGCGTCTGGGACAAGTGATGGGGAAGAAATATGTGATGACATCACATATCGCAAAAATAAGCGACGTCATTATGACGCCAAGAGTTCTGGCGTAAAATTATATTGCGTTCATAATCATGAACTGGTTTTGGGACGTTAAACCCCACATATCAATCAATCAAAATTATATTGCGTAACGCCGCACGACGCTGTTTTAGCGCCCTTTCTAGGGAGGATGCGCACACATGAAGACGCCCTAACGAAACCGGAGAGCGTGCGACATCAAGCGAAGGAAGTGAAGACGGCGCTTGGCAGTGGCACGTGAAGCCTCGGCTCGTGATCCCTGAACCCTTATACATAGACTGAGGGGAAAAAATTGGCGGTATATCCACGGAGTGAATGATGGAGAGTGGGACGAAGCATTCATCCGTCCACTCATTCTTGCTTCCATCCGTCTATGCATCTGTCTGCGCGACCGTCCATGCGTGCATCCGCCCGTCCGTGCGTGCGTCTGTTCGTACGTCCGTCCCTGTGTTCGTCCATGCATCCGCCCCTGCGTTCGTTCATGCGTCCATCCATGCATCAGTCTGTGTGTCCGTTCGTCCATCTATTCAACGCTCCAAGTACCACCATCTCACACATTTTCATCATATATTCCCCATATAGAAGCACCACCATCCAGCGGACATTCCTAGAACTAAACGAGAGGTGGCACACGCACACTTTCTTACGGCTTGCGCTTCCTGTCTACTTTTCACCTTTAACCACCTCGAGTTCATGGTCTATACTAGTTCACTGTATTCATGGCAATGCGGCCCAACGCTTGCTAAACCTTTCTAAAACCAAGAAGGTTACGCCCAGCGAGTACAACGTAGGAACCTTTTCCTGTCAGATAGTGCTCAATGTAATGTCAATGGCTGCTAATGGGAAATGAGAGTCAGGAGAATTCGGCTTTTACTTTCTTACGGCTTGCGCTTCGTATCTACTTCCCACCTACAATCACCTCGAGTTTATGGTATATACTAGTTCACTGTATTCATGGCACTGCGGCTCAAATTCGCTCGGAGGATTCCAAGCTGGATGGACGTGTCCTCGCGTTCTCCGACGCCAGCGTAGCTCGCGCCGACTGGTTCGCCCTCCGCGGTCTCCTGACGCCGTGCAGCTCTCGAATTGTGGCGGCCCGCCCTTGGACTGCTTCGACCAGATCCCCACTTTGCTATCTCCTTCTATTTTCCGTCGCTTGCCTCTCTATTTCTTCATCTATTTCCTTCTATTCTTTTTATCCCTCCTTACCCCCACCCCTATAAGGCACTGCGCCGTGTCGCCCCTGAGGCAGACAGAAATTAGGTGCCTTTTTCCTCTTCCTTCTAACCACAATCACCACCACCACTGCGGCTCAACGCTCGCTAAACCTTTCTAAAGCTAAGGAGGTTACACCCAGCGAGTATAACGTAGCAACCATTTCTTGTCAGATAGTGCTCAACGTACATGCCAATGGCTGCTAATGGGGATCGCAGCGTGCGCGTTAACTAAAAGCCGAATACTCCTGTCTCTCATTCCCCATTGGCGGCCATTGGCATGTACATTGAGCACTATTTTTTTCTTGTTCAACAACGCACAGAAGAAATCTCTCACCGGCACCACCTTGCAGGTCAAAATGTTATACTTGTTACATACTACAACGGCTACGAGGGACGAAGGAGTGCCGTTATAAGGAGCTTCGCCCCTAAAAATACACATCATCTCCCCCTACGGGCAACCATGGTAGGATATGAAAGCCATAGTTTCCTTTAAATACACTAGGGGGAACATCGGCGCTAGTGTCTGTGGGAGTTGCATCGCATGGCTCTTTAGCGAGCTTCGGAGTGATGGGCAGTACACAGATTTCCCTAATCTTCATACTTTCGGCTCCGTTTGGCTTCGCGTGACTTGAGTTACTTTACGACGAGACGATAGTCAGCAAAGGTTTAGCAGTTACGCTTCACCACCTAAATCTTTCAGGCTCACTGATTAAAATCGGGTTACGAAGTTCAATACGGTTTGTTCTTTTATTCGAAACAAAACCAAAACACAGCACTTAACAAAGCCACAAGTGCGTTCGAAACCCACAAACGTGAATACTAGGCAAATGCATGTGAACGAACGCAGCGCCAGAGTCCTCTCTGGTTAATCTTAAAAAAACTATATGATGAAAGCATCGCGGTGGGGTGCGCATCAAGTCGCCGTTTCTCTTGTGTCATTTATGAGACGGTGGTTGTCGAGGCGTTGAATTACCGCTTGCCGACGCTGACGTTTACGTTCGGCTTCCCGAGCTTTCCTCCGCTCCGTGGTCGTAGCGCTGCCGCTGCGACTAGCGCCGACGTTGACGTTGTTCATGGCATTGCACACACCGCTGCACAGAGCGAGAATGATAGAAGTACAGCGAACGTTCGCTTTCGCAGCCTCGCAGCTTCGAGATTCACTTGCCGCCATCGCCGTTTACGTTCAGCTTCGTGAGCGTCTATAGCACTGTTGCGAAGGAGGGTGCAATGAGAGCAAGCGCGCACCGCATTATATATGAGCGCACAGTTGTGGCGGAGAGAGAGAAACGGAATTCGGTGGTGGTGAAACACATTTATTTAAGCTATTTACAAGTGAGTGATAGGGGCGTCCTCAAGGGCCGACGCTGTACAATCTCTAGAAGGAGTCCCTAGTCCGGAACCCCTGTGTCTTCCGCGACGGCGCGATCTATCAAAACCGAGCAGCCACCCATGGTAGCCTTCAGCTCTCTCGTGTATGTGCTGAAGGGGAAGTGATTGGGTAACCACCGGGTTAGGTGGGCAAGCCCACACCGTGTGAAAGTATCCACAAGCGGATGACCACAGTGTGGGCGTTCCCCGGAGAAGGCCGGATTGAAATGTTTAAGTATTGCCGGGCACGAGACTGTATTTGTGTATAGGCGTAAGAGCCAGAGCTCGCCAGCCTTCTTCAGGTCCGTCGCCGGGGGCGTAAACTTGGCGCCTGTTCGATTTCTACTACATCGCTGCGATGTCGCGAAAGGATGTGGCCGAATTATGTTCTGGATCATCAGGCAATGGAGGGGCGAGGAGGTTCCCAGAAGTAAAGCTCGCGGGCCGGCAGCCTCGTTACCAACTATTCCTTCGGGAGCGGAGTCCAGATGACTAAACGTGTTTTCGGGCGGTCCATATAATAAGTACCCTTCAGGATTCGAACAGTGCCAATGGTTATGCGAACTTTGAGAAAATTTCTGCGCTCACTCCTCGAATTGGTAATAGTGTTTAGAAATGTGGGGTCTACTGCGATGAGAAGGGGTGGTACGAGGCAGCCGTAGTCCATCAAAGCGTGCTTGTTAAAGTGCTCACTTCTCGCGCCCCGGACAATACTTGCGCGGAGGAAGTCGCCATAGAAACGTGAAAGAAAAAACAAAGCGGAGGCAGTGCTCACGCCATCTTCTCCCACCTCCACAGTATGTGTGTGCAGTATGTGTGCAGACGCCGCTGAACGAATACTGTCCCGAGCATAAGATGCCTTCGCATATAAAATAAGATGGCCTTCGCCTTCGAGTCTCCTTAAGTGAATGAACGAGAAGCCTTGTGAGTTTTCTTTCTAAATCTCTCTCTATCTCTCTCTCTCTGTCTGTCTCTCTATCATTGGAAATGAACATTTTTGTATCGACTGGGGTTATTTTTTGTGAATGACTCATTGACAGGATAAACACGAAAAGAAAAAGAAACACAGATCAACCGCCTACACGGAAGTCCACGTGCATCATAAATGCGGGCAATTTTGTTTTACAAAAACCTCAGAGGATTATTCCCATTATTCCATCGACAACTCAGTTCGCTCTGTAAGTTTGTTCGGAGGTTTACTTGAGCGACATATTCAATGTGTTTGCTGGCATTATGATGATTGAGCTACAACTCTGTAGCCACACCATTTTCTCGCACCCTTTGTCATTGTCGACTATATGGTGGTGTGTGTGTGGCATTGTGGTGCTCCAATTGCCTGCCGCCATGGCATGGCTTTGAATGATGCCGAAACGTACAAATGCTCGTGGGCTTAGATTTCGGCGCATGTTAAGGAACCAAAAAAGGCTAAAATCATTCAGGAGACCTTTAATACGACTTTAATCATAATCGCACGATGATACTGATGCGAAAAATGTTTGTAGTTTTTGTTTCAATTCGAAATTGTTCCGTGTTTTATTGGTGGTCAGGGGAAAATACCTCACGCGTTGTCAATGGAACCAACCAGCCGCAAACGGGACAAGAACAGGGGTGCACTGTAATCAAGCTACACTGCTGTAATCTTATCCTTATTGCATCACAACCTAACTGCCGTACGTCATTTACTAATTACCACTACCCTCTGTAATGCCTTCGCGCAGCAAGGGCATCATAAATAAATAAACGTAAAGAAGGTATCGCTCAGAAATCACTTTACCCGCAAAATATTGCAGTTGAGCAGTTAAGCTTTCCGTTGTACCGGGCAGAGCCTACAGAAAATTAAGAGCGCGCCAAGTGGCTCCTAGCATAGGAGATTATAGCAAGAGGCGAAACTACAGAAATCTGGTCCCTTGACATATTCCTGCGAAAACTTCTCTAGGATTATTTATATCCGTGAACACTCCTTATGGCTGGAGCCCTCTCCAGCGCAGCCACCTGCTTTTAGTAGGCAGTAAAAAATAGAATAAAAATGGAGAAAGGAAGGGACGGAAAGAAAAAGAGAAAAAAGAAAACAGGGAGCCATACAAAAGGAGAACAAAAGAAAAAAAGACGACAAGATAGAATAAAAGACAGAGAGAGACAGACCGATATCAAAAAAAAAGAGGAAGCGCGTGTAAAGAGAGAAAGAAAGGGACGAAAGAGAGATGCAAAAGGAAATATAAATGAACGGGTGCAAAAAAAGAAGTATACAGAGAGAAAGAGAAACAGAGGGAAGAAGAAAGAAATAAAAACGGGGCAGACCACCAAGCTCCGCACTCCCTACAGGCTTCGCACCCCTAGTGCGAAGCTGCCCTAGTATTTCATAAGCTATTATTATGTGGTTTTTTTTTCAAAGCTCTAGATCAGAAAGGTACATTCGCACACTCACGCAAGGGTCTTCTAAGGAAATATGAAACATGCTGTGCGGGAAAAGAGCACAGTAACTGGTTCCACGCACGTGGAAACACAGCCAATGCAGCAGTGAAATCGCGAACGTTTGGGAGAGGTCGTCCATCAAAAGAACGCGTCGGTTGTCGAAAATGGTCGCCACTTTCGGGTCGTTTCAGCCGACGGGGCAGCTTTGAAACCATCGCAGCGAGAACCTTCTGGCTGTCAGGCGAGACCTGTGAGAGGAACTGCGACCTTGGCTTCTTTCGAATTCGCGCGTGAAGGAATTAGGTGAGTTCTTTTTTTGTTTGTTATAAGCAATAGTTTTTCACCTCCACTTTCTTCGAAGCCGGAGCTGCTTCGTCTCCCAAGGCGGACCGTACCTGCGTGCGTGCAGTATACCCTCACTCCCCTACTCACTCAATCTGCGCTTTAGTCCATGGCGCACAACGGCTTGAAGAAGGAAACATTCATGCAAAAAAAAAAAACAGGTTGGTAGGCCAGTTTAAATATATGCTGTTATGATGCCAATCATTTAGCGCTACGGAAACATTACCGGTCTGTGTCTCTAATTATGGAACGGCAAAGTAGAAAACGCCACGAAACATTTGTAATCAGAATATTTTTCTTTCTTCAGCAAATATGAAGTCGCGTACTCACATGCTGAAAATGGGAAGCACGAAAGCGGTTCGTGTTCGAGTGTGGTGGTTTTCTGCGCATGTGCCGCTCTACTTGGTCCACTGGCGGCCGCGACAACAGCGCCCCATTTTCCTGTGAAAGTCATTTTACCTCGTGAGCTGCACATATTCGAGCGGGGCTGAATAATAATATGCATACTGTACTTTTAAAGACAGGAGCGCATGACAATATCAGACTACGCGGCTACGTTCAGCAAAATATGATCGACCTCATATTCCATAATCCTGCTTCAAGGTTATTCCGCTGAGGTGCGCGACTTAACAGACTTTGTTATGTTTAGGTACGATTTTAAAATGGAGCATTCTAGTCACAAAGCGGACAGAATTCTGGAATCTCTCACTCTATTTTTATATATCCGGAAATAAAATTCTCTTAAACCCACTATATTTCATGTTCTTTTTGTTTCTACTTATCTTTTCGTTTCTAGTATCTCATCAAACGTTCTGACCTGCAGTTGTCGATCCCTTTAAGATACACTGTCTAAAGAATCTACTAAAAAGAGCAATCAATACGTTAACGAAAGGAAAAGAAAAAAGAAAGCTAATAAAATTGCGACACCCACCACACGCCCTCAGTTGATATCCACTCCTTTTCTGCCTCGAAGGCAGGCCTACTTATGCTGCACTGCAAACAGAAACGCAAACGATTTGAAAGAAAGATCAACACACAATCATAAAGTGTCAAAGGAACCGCCGGAAAGACAAGGGTAGGGCGACGTACGAATCGATAAGTCCCCAATTCAACGAAGGTTTTATAAAAGAAAATGTCGTTATTAGATACACACTCGGTGTATATGCGTACGTTGTTCAGGTCATATAAGGCACCTTCTCAAACTCATGGCGGAAATCTCTGCTTTGGGATGACAATAAAGAATGGCAAAACAAGAAAATGAGCATAAAAGCGACGAAGCGACGCTTAAAATTTTGCTTGTAATATAAAGGATAAATACCTTTTGTGAGCGGTGAAAATTACTTATACGTCCGGGGCGCTTGCTCTTTGACATCCAGCGGTGAATTAAGCGTGATTTTTTGTTGTATTCTTCATTTATTCACACATCTCAATGCCAGGTGTAATTACACAGGAATGCATGGTACGATTCTAAAATATAAAGAAGTATTCCTTATTACAGAATGTTCAGAATGTTTTTAATGCCTTGCACGGACTTTTCGCTTGTAATTGAAATGCCGGGACAATTGCGCGCGTCTTGTGTGAAGGTGTTAGACCCCGAAAGATGATATTAAATTCTACTAAGTTCGTGGAATAAATGGCTAGTTGATTGCGGAGTGCCTGTACCGGGACAGCCTAGAGCTCTCCCATAGTAGAGTTCAGCATACTCTGTATCATTGTACATTTGTTCTAAACAACCTTAGTGCAAGCTGTCTTAATAATGGTCTTATTAAGGTGAAAGCCTGAGTGTTCTTATCATACGCGAAAATTGGCCCCTCGGCATCTTCGATATCTCGCGGAAACTCACGATACTTCACCAAATCGGCGCCGGCGTCATCACAAATGATGCATAAAAGAACTGAGTAATAAAAGACGGTCAAAAATTGCCTGATACTCTAGAGACTGTGTGTGTCCCATCGGCGTATCAAGTCACGTGACCTCGATATTACATCACGTCATCCGTGACGCACTGCTGACCAGACCCTGTGACGCCACAGTGGCATTCTTTCGGCGTCATGATGACGACATATGCTGTCACGTGACGACATCATAGCAGGACATCGTTGCTTGGTCAAAGGCGTGCCGATCACGGAGGCTATGGAAAACCGTGTTAAGTGCACAAAGCGTGTGATGCCTTCGATTCTGGAGGCAGTGCAGAAGCACGTTACCTTCAGAAAGCTTTAGGAGGCGGAGAGGGCAAGGTCAGTATATTGACTGATAAGGAAAAGAATGAGATCGCTTTCGCCCGTCTGAGGAGATTGCACAAGGGACCTTGTAATGTTTTAAATGCAGAGCATTTCTTAGTCGCACGATGTCGCACTTCAGTGTCGGCGCCATCCATACCCCCGCTGCGCACGAGCGTATAGTCTCATGCTTCGTCTCGTCTCGCTCTAACGCGGACAGTGTGTATTAAGGCGGCGGAGCGTGCGTTCGGAATTCTGTCAAGGGCGTCTTCTCTCCGTTCAATGCAACGATGGCACCAAGCAACAAAGACACACTTTAGCTTTGCACTCCTTGCCTTCGCTTCTCCTTTATTCAATAAATAGGAATAATAAAGACTACATAGCAGTTAAGCATTCTCTAACCATACGCGATTACGCAACATTCACACGATACCCCCACCACTCTGCAATGCATTTACTCGAGTTACCCCGCCCAATTGGTAGATTCGGGCACCAATTTCCCGAGCTAGGTAAGAGTGAGAAATTATTCAAGTGTATAGACAGAATAAATCGAGAAGTGAGCAGCAAAGTGATCAGCAGGAAGAGTGGAGGGCCCAGAGAGAGAGAGCGAGAGAGAGAAATAAAGAGATGCTCGTCATCAACCATTCAATTGGTCAAATCTCTAACGCTCTGTTACCACTCCACGTCTGTGTTTTCGCAACACGCGTCGTCTGGAGTCTATACGCGATGGATGTGAGAGAAGTGGAGGAGCGAGAAACGAGAAATGTAGATGGAAGAGCGCGCGGGAACGTGAAAATGAAACTAAAGAAAAATGTCGTGGGACAGCGAAACAAGGCAAGCGGGCCTGACTGAAACCTCGCGGCTTCATAGCGGAGAGCCCGCGATTATGGCTCAAACACTCTGCGAAAAGGAATGTAGCCATAAAAGGAGCAAGCAATTTGTCGACGGGGACAGATGGGTGCTCTGCGCGTCGTGTTTAATCGGGTAATGATGGCGGGTGCAGCAGTGATGAAATGTACCCCTCCGGAGTCACTCGTTTTGCACCAGACGTTCTCGATGCGGGCCCTTCCTCAGTGGCAGTGCCGTCAACTGCTCCACTGCTGGAGGGAGAGAATGACCACATTGAGTTATGGCCCTCTTTTCGAGAACAGGTGAAGCGCGTAATGCGTAGCGCACGCATGACAAATGCAGCCTGTCCATAGAAACAACGCACGTATGTGCTGACCGTGTTGCGTGTGATCGGTATACAAATAGAGCTGTACAGCTGCGAGGGTTAATGTACAGTGCATGAAGCGTCCGTGGTATGTCTGTCTTTTTTTTCTTTTGTTGCCCACTACAGTGCAACTTCAGCTGTGAATTTGTGCATTACCCAGCAGTACTTCAGCATTCATATAATCGTTTCTGTTAATCATGGGGCAGAATAACGCAGATTGTTAAGGTTCCACCCTAGGTGTAGTCGGTGACAGTTAAAAAAAAGTTGGGGATGTGGACTAGCACAAAACCTTGGTGACATTCATGTTTCGTATTGTTTTCCCCCCAGAAAATGGTTTATAAAGTATCGTATGACCTTGTAGCATTGAGATCTGCGGTTGGATGGTCAGTCGGTCGGCTGGATGGCTGGCTGGGTGGCTAGTTGGATGGTTCGCTGACTGGATGGCTGGTCAGTCGAGAGGTCACTTGATCGGCTGTTTGGCGGGCTGGCTGGCTGGCTGGCTGGCTGGCGGGTCGGTTGCTCAGTTGGTCAGTTGGTCAAAATTTATCGAAGGTCCTGAGCTAAATTTGCTGTTGCCTTAACTAGTCAAGGAGTTTATGCGACTTGAGTCACGAGTTTATGTCAGGCATCGGCCGCACCGAAGAGAATTTATAAGCAGAACCCCTGGTAGTCCTCGACTAGGAATTATCTTCATGAACTGTGCGCGCTCTCGCACTGCTCCGATTTATGCGGCGTGGGATGAACAACTCGGATGGGCGAGAACTTGAGCATAGAAATAGTAAAAAAAACGTTGTAAAAATGTGCAAAGAAACAGAGACAAATAACAGAAAGAAAGAAAAACGAAAGATACAGCTACATAAAAAAGTACAGTCAGAGAAAGAGATAGAATGTAACCGACACAAATAAAAGATATTAGGAAAAAAAACTAAGAGCAAAAGAAAATTGTATAGGGGAAAGGCGAAGCGAGTGTTGGAGGGAAAGAGCGAAATAAAGGGAAGAAAGAGAAAAAAGACCAAGGAAGAGAGAGAAATAACTAACAATAAATAATGAAGATGCAAAAAAAAGATTTAAATAGAGGAAGATATTGATACGGGTATGGAACTGTCGCCCCGACACAGCTGAATTGGCCCCCAAATGAAGAAGACGACAACGTTGTTTTGTGGGTTGGACACTAGAGCTTCTCCCGTTGGCCTGCATGACTGTGTGCTCTCTAAGCCGTTAACAAGACCAGCTCTCGGTGAATAAATCTTCCCCGTAAAATCTTTTGGTGGAAGCTGCTGGGTCTTCACACAATCCGGCTCTGGAACTCCGCAGTGGACGCCAGCTTTGTCCAGCCGCGATGCCTGAAATCGGAACTCAGGCCTCGCCATCCGCGCCGGCTCCATCACCTGTGATTCCCCCCCATATTCTCGACCCTGGCACGTTTTCCGGGACGGACAGCACGGACGTCGAAGAATGGCTCGCATTATTCGAGCGCGTCAGCAAGCACTACAGGTGGGACGAAACGCTTATGCTGGCAAAATTCTATTCTACCTACGGGGTACGGCACGCGCCTGGTATGTGACGCATGAAGAAGAACTAACCAGCTGGGACACATGCAACCGAAAGCTTCGCGACTTGTTCGGTCGGTCAGTTGCTCGTCAGATGGCAGCCAGGCAGGAACTCGCGTCACGTGTTCAATCATCGACGGAGTCGTACGTCACGTACATTCAAGACGTACTGACACTGTGTCGGAAGACTGACAAAAACATGTCCGAGGCGGACAAGATCAGCAACGTGTTGAAATGCATTGCTGATGATGCTTTAAACATACTAATGTGCAAGAACTGCACCACTATCGACTCCATCATATCTGAATGCCGACGATTTGAACAAGCTAAATGCAGGCGAATAACCCACCACATCACGAGACTACCAAACACTGCTGCGACTTCGTCTTGCGAGGATTCTGCAGCGCCCCGTTCACTTGCGCCTCCTGCAAATATCGCAAGGATTGTTCGCCAGGAGCTGGAAGCCATGGCACCCGCTTCCTATCAGCCCCCTGCGCAAGACAACTGGGCAACAGTCTCGCTTATTCAAGCCGTCGTACGTCAGGAGTTTGCTAACCTGGGCGTCCAGGTTCCCCAGCCCGCCAGACTTATGCCGCAGCCCATGAGCACTCCCGTCTACAACGCTGACCACCACTCTGCTCCACTTGTCGCTGCGGCAGCTGCGACTCCTCGGTTTCCACCATGCTACCGAAATCCATCTGAGTGGCGCACGCACGATGATCGACCCATCTGCTTTTCTTGCTCTCGAGTTGGGCACATCTCCCGCCATTGACGCAACAGGTGGTATTTCCGGCCAAGCTTTCCTAATGTCGACCTCCATCAGGACCGTGGACACTATTCGCAACCCGGTTTTCTGGATGACCATATTCAGGACCCTTCAGCTCGCCGTTCATCTCCACGCTCCGAACCGTCCTACGCTGACGTCGTCGCCCAAAGAAACTGGTCTAGCTGCTCGCCGTCACCTCAGGGTCGGCCGTCACGCTCGCCTCAACGCCGCCGCTCTCCGTCACCGGCTTATTCTGGCCATTCCCCGGGAAACTGACGAGTGCAGCTCCTGGAGGTGGCACTGCGTTGACGACTTGGAACGAAAACCCTCAACCGGCTACAAATTCAAGACGCAATTTACTTCGGGTGTTCGTTGATGGCCGCGCCATTACTGCTCTAGTTGACACTGGTGCCCAAGTATCTGTTATGAGTTCTACACTTCGATCTCACCTGAAAAAGGTTCTCACACCGGCTATGTTCTCTACTGTTCGAGTTGTCAACGGAAGTCGAACATCGGTGCTTGGTATGTGCACTGCCCGCATTACTGTTGCTGGCCACCACACTTTCGTTCTCTTCGCAGTCCTCGATGCGTGCCCACACGACGTCATCCTTGGAATTGACTTCTTAACCACCCACTCCGCCCTCATCGATTGTTCTACCGGTATCTTACAGCTCGAATTGCCTTTGTGCACCGATTTCACTCCTCCAAGTCGCACTCGGCTACGATCCGGAAAGTCTCTACGGCTACCACCCCAGGCTGCTATGAACATTCCTCTGTCGCCCTTCCCGTCCGTTCCTGATGGAGACTATCTCGTGGCTCCCCTCATTGATTTGACCCTTACGCACCACATCGCACTACCACATACTATAGTGGTTGTTGCTAACAACACGGTGCTACTTCCAGTTCTGAACTTCTCTACGTCGACCCAAGTTCTTCCCCAAGGCATCACTTTAGCCGATCTTTCCACCCTTGATGAATGCTCGATTTGTTCTTTTACCCCTGACACTAAGACCATGGCGAAACCTGTCACCACGTCGCAATATAAGGCGTTCCTCGACAAAATGGTATCCAGCGACCTCTTACCTTCCCAAGTTGCAGCACTCCGGGGTGTTCTATTTTCTTACCTGGATATTTTTGACGTCTACGACCGTCCCCTGGGCCGCACAAGTGCCGTAACCCACCGCATCGACACCGGCGACGTCAGTCCACTCCACAAACGCCCCTATCGAGTGTCACATGCTGAGCGCGAAGTTATACTGACGGAGGTCGAGAGAATGCTGAGTAAAGACGTCATTGAGCCTTCATCGAGTCCTTTGGCATCCCCTGTGGTCTTAGTTAAAAAGAAGGACAACACCTGGCGCTTTTGCGTCGATTATCGCCACCTGAATCGGATCACCAATAAGGACGTTTATCCTTTACCCTGAATCGATGATGCGCTCGACTGCCTCCACGTCGCCAAATATTTCTCGTCCCTCGACCTTCGGTGCGGATACTGGCGTATTTCGGTCAACGACCGCGACCGCGAGAAGACAGCATTCATCACACCCGACGGTCTTTACCAATTCAAGGTCATGCCTTTTGGCTTGTGCAATGCCCCGGCTACTTTTGAGCGTATGATGGACTCTCTTCTTCGCGGTTTGAAATGGTCGACCTGCCTTTGCTATCTGGATGATGTAATCGTTTTCTCGCCCTCCTTCGAAAGCCACCTGTCTCGTCTCCCGGCAATTTTCGACATTTTTCGTTGCGCTGTTCTCCAACTGAATTCGTCGAAATGCTCATTTGGACGCCGGCAGAATAAACTACTCGGCCACCTTGTTGACGCCACTGGTGTTCAACCCGACCCTGACAAAGTCCGTGCAGTCCGAGAATTCCCGGTTCCGCGTTCCACACAAGAAGTTCGCAGTTTTATTGGGCTCTGCTCATACTTCCGCCGCTTTGTCTTCAACTTCGCGGATATTGCTAGGCCCCTCACGGATCTCCTCAAAAAGAATGTGGCCTTTTCTTGGGAAAGGGACAAAGAACATTCCTTCGCGTCGCTAATTACCGCCCTCACATCACCACCTGTGTTGGCTCATTTTGATCCAGCGGCTCGTACAGAGGTTCGCACCGATGCAAGCGGCCATGGCATTGGTGCTGTACTCGCTCAGATACAGAATGGCACCAACCGTGTGATAGCCTACGCTAGCCGCCTTTTGTCGCAAGCGGAACAAAATTGTTCCATCACTGAGCGGGAATGCTTAGCCCTCGTTTGGGCTATGGCGAAATTCCGTCCGTACTTATACGGACGTCCGTTCGCAGTCATCACGGACCATCATGCGCTTTGCTGGCTGTCGACGCTTAAGGACCCTACAGGAAGACTCGGCCGATGGGCACTTCGATTACAGGAGTATACTTTCTCGGTTGTTTACAAATCTGGAAAGCTGCACAGCGATGCTGACTGCTTATCCCGGCACCCCATTGATCCACCTAGCTCCACTGATTTGGAATCCGATGCCTGCGTTTTAGCCATCACTGACTTTCTGAACGTGGCCGACGAACAGCGCCCAGATCCATCGCTGCTCACCATCATTGACCACCTTCAATCGCATTATGCTGACCCTTCTCTAAGCAGATACCTACTTCAAGACAACGTTTTGTACCGCCGCAACTTACACCCCGACGGCGCGGAACTTTTACTCGTCGTACCGCATCACCTGCGAAAGGATGTTCTGCGACAACTCCACGACGCTCCAACTTCTGGACATCTAGGAGTCTCCAGAACTTACGACCGCATTCGACGACGAGTATTCTGGAAGGGCCTCTACCGCTCTGTTCGCCGTTACGTCGCATCATGCAACCTCTGCCAGCGCCGAAAGAAGCCTACGACTCCCCCTGCCGGTCTTCTTCAACCTATTGAAGTTCCAGCCGAGCCATTTTATCGAATAGGGTTGGACTTGCTAGGTCCCTTTCCTACTTCTACAACTGGAAATAAATAGATTGCAGTGGCCACAGACTATGCCACTCGGTATGCAATCACTCGAACGCTAGCTACCAGCTGCGCAACCAACGTTGCCAACATCCTGCTGTACGACATTATTCTCCAGCATGGCACTCCGTCTCACCTGCTCACAGACCGTGGTCGCTACTTTCTATCTCGTGTGGTTGATGATCTACTCCGATCTTGTGCTACCCTTCACAACTTCACCACATCTTACCACCCTCAGACTAACGGCCTTACGGAGCGCCTAAACCGCACATTGACAGACATGCTTGCCATGTACGTATCTACCGACCACACTGATTGGGACATAGCTCTTCCGTTTGTAATCTTCGCCTATAACTCGTCGCGTCATGAAACAGCGGGCTACTCCCCTTTTTCTCTACTCTTCGGACGTCATCCCTTACTGCCCTTCGACACACTGCTTTCATTAGACCACCCATCCTCCACTTCGTACGCTCAGGATGCGATCACCCAGGCCCTCACAGCACGCGTGGTAGCGCGCGCTCGGTTATCGTCGTCGCAGACAGCACAGAAGTCCCTTTATGACCATCGACATAGAGATGCCGTTTTCTCTGCGGGATCTCTTGTTCTCCTGTGGCTCCCATCTCGACGTGTTGGCCTCTGCGAGAAACTACTATCGCGATACGCTGGGCCCTACCGAGTCATTCGTCAGGTCACACCTGTGACCTACGAGATTGCCGCTACCACAAACTCATCAGCTGCTGCACCCAGAACGGAAGTAGTCCACGTTTCTCGTCTCAAGCCCTACAACGCCGACTCGCTCATTTAACAGGCACCGAGACGGTGCCTTACGGGCCGGGGTGATGATACGTGTATGGAACTGTCGCCCCGACACAGCTGAATTGGCACGCCAATGAAGAAGACGACAACGTTGTTGTTGTGGGTTGGACTCTCGAGCTTCTCCCGTTGGCCTGCATGACTGTGCGCTCTCTAAGCCGTTAGCAAGACCAGCTCTCGGTGAATAAATATTCCCCGTAACAATATAAATAGAAAAACAAATACCCAGCTATGATGTTTATTCCAGCATTTCTTCACCAATGACAGCCGTGCTATTTCTTTTTATTTTCTGTCTCTTTTGTGTGTGCGTTGAAACTCGACGATGTTTGACAATCGCTGAATGACAGTGACTTCTCGGCTTTTGGGAGAACCAGCTATGAGAACTTCCTGTGTAACCGGCTCACTTCCTTTTCTGAGAAGAATACAAAAATGAATGAATGAATGAATGAATGAATTGAACCTTTATTACAAAGAAGAAGACGGCTCTGGGCCGCAGTTAAGGAATAGGGGAGGAAGGGATTATTACATGGGTGCACAGCGTAAGCATATTAAGGTAACACCACTTCGTGTTCATCCGCCAGTAGAGGTTCCAAGAGTGGCTATCGCCCGAGTTATTAGACTTCATTCAGACCACTCAAAACAGGCCCCTTGTGCTATACCTAAATCACTAGTCATTTTTGTGCTTAATTATTACACTTTAGCACAACGCCTAAGCTTATTATGTCGTGGCATGGCAGATGTTGGATGTGTGTTCGTCCTCGCGAGAAAGCCCAGCAAACCTAAACGAGGTGGTGTAAATCTGCTCGGCATAGTTTTTGACAATGTGGGCATCGAGAAGTGTTTACAATTGCGTGTCTGGCTCCAATCAATTAGTCAAGCACACGTGGTGTATATGCTGCAATGGCCATAACCTTGTTCAGAAATATATCTCTTGCCGGCGAGTAAGCGCGCACTTGCCGCTTATCGCAGGTACTGGTGTAGCTTGTAATAACTTGTGATATTTTTCATTTTTACGAGAATATAATTCATACATGCACTGCTAGAAGAGCTTTCGTGCAACATTTTTAGATAATCATTGAGGAGGGCCATCTGGTTTGGCAACGAAGGGGTGTGTGGGGCAATGAATGAATCGCCAAGCCCACCCGCTTGCGCGGTGACACCATGAGCGGCTTCGTTTCCCCCGTCCATGCCAGTATGGCCTGGTGTCCACAAAAATTCCGTGTTGATTTCATAGTCCTGTAATCTCTTTAACTTTTTTCTTATGACGTTGGCCCCTACGTCGTTGTTGCTGTGAGATGATCCACTACTTCGTACTAATCTGTCAATATACGAAAATTACGTCAAAGATTCTCGATTGCAGTGTTCCCTACATCAATCGGAATAGTTTTGACCGCTCCTTATATGGCCAACGACTTAGCATGTAAGAGTGCCCCACGGGGAAGCTGGTGACTATGATAACGATTGCGGCGGGATGTGGATGTGCTGACCTAGGCCATACTAGCTTGTTCGTCTGTGATTGTTGTTTCTTTGTGGATGTCGACGGAGTTCTCAGGTTTGCGGAGGCGCTGCTTTTAAAGACGATAGTCTTTAAAACAGACGATTTTTAAAACAGACGATTTTAAGAGGATAGTCTTTCTTGGGGACCTTCGACGGAAAAATGTTGGTCTGTCTGTCTCTCTGTCTGTCTGTCTGTAGATTTGTCTGTTTGTCCACCCTAACGATACCTCTAACGGCACCGAACGGCCAACCCCATCCGCAGCGCCCACCAATATTGCTCAAGGTTTAGCGTTCATAGTTGTGCGATTGTCAATTAAGAAAGCAAATATTAATAAGCAAATATCTGAGGCGCCATAACAACATGTCTATGTTTTGTATGCCTGTTTTTATACTTGAAGAGGACACACACAAAACACTCTAAGGACTGTAGCGTTTAACGCGCTGCGCTGACAGTGCAACGCGATGCTCAAGAAGGTGTTGCCAACGCTTTGCTACGACGGCACGGTGGTGGCAACTGCCCGTCGCTTTCCATTCTAAACCTTATCACCTCCGTGACGCGCGCATCTTTCTCCGCTGTCGCGCATCCCTTCGTCTTCGAAGATAACTGCCTGATGGCGCTCGTGTTTAACGTGCCTACATGCGCTTGTTCTCCTCCATTACACGCTCGAGGCACTCTAACGCAGCGCCTTCAGAATACCATTCACCGATTTTCTTGCGCAGAACATCAAACAAACGTTTTGTTCACTCGCTCCAGACCCAAGACTATCGTCTTTCGTTGACCTTTACTGTGTATCATGTAGATTCGGGGCAATTTTTTTCTCGAAGAGTTGTCTGGCGGTTGTGTTTTGCCTCGCGATACGGCGTTGTTTCCGAGCGCTCAGCGGGGCTTCCCATGGCGGTGCTTGGGTCGTTTCCTCGTGCCCAAGCACGCGTGAATTAGGTTGTTCCATTTGTTTGCCCTGTGGCGTGTTTTCGAGCCGGCATCACATGCGAACGCTTGCTTCATTGATTACGTCCCTTATTGGAGGTATTGGCATAATTTTGAGAAGCTTCTTTTGTGCTTCGGGAGCCTATAGCTATCGTACGAAGGGCCACTTTATATATAACTTTTTGACGTCACAGAGGTCTCGATCGGACAGTTCATGCACAGGTGCCCCGTAAAGAATCCTTCCAACAGCAACAACTCTGGTAAGTGTTTGGCACGTTTTCGGTCTTGCTCCACCGGGGTTATTGAAAATGCGTCGGACCATGTGAAGCATCGGGCTCTATGTGCGTCTCCATGCTCGGATTCATCGCTAGGGACTGTTGCAACTAGCAATCTGTGCTACAAAGACCCTAATTTAATTTGTTCGTTAGTAGACGTAATGGCGTTTGCGCCGATGAGAACATAATGTGATTTGCTTTCTCGCATCGGTGTTTTTTTTTAGATGCGGAGCATCTTATACTCGCGCCTTGTAGTGCGCCGTCCGCGCCGTCCACACCGCTTCTCGAACATTCGATAGCTGACGCGCGCGCATGCGCCGTCGCGCCGTCGCCCACTCTTCCACCATCTGTGCATCCCTTCCTCCTCTACACACCGCGCGCGCTTCACTCCTCCACCATCTGTGCACCCTTCCTCCTCTACACACCGCGTTCGACATCTACAATTCTCCTGATTCTCCAGTGGACGCGCATGTGGCGTCGCGCTTCGAGAACATTCAACAGCTGACAGTGCATGCGCCGTCGTGCTGTATATATACTCAAGGTCGGCGCTCGCTCGCTCAGTTGCCGCTCGTCGGTTGGTTTGTACAGGCGCGTCGACGTCCAAGGTCGCGGTGAAATGAATTCCAACGAATCCACAAACACAATGATCGACGTCCCTTCGACCAGCGCCGCCCTTTCGCATACGTGTGTACGTGTTCACTCATTTAACACCCCCTCCTACAACCACGTTAACCAATTTAGCCATCGACCCAAGTAAGTCGCAATTTAACACCCCATTTCACAACCACGTTAACCAATTTAGCCATCGACCCAAGTAAGTCGCACTTTAACACCCCGTTAACCAATTATATGCTCCGCATCCTCCTCAGTGTTCCCCCGAGGGAAGCTGCGGGCAATTTTTTTACGCCTACGCTGATTAATTCCGTATTTTCCGGCAACAGCTAATGTCCGAGGTGACCTAAAGTATCGGCGAGGGTGAGGATTGGTGCTTGGAGTTCAGTTCTTTGGTATGCTTGTCAGGATAATCTGCCGCTTGTATTCATATTGTGCTGGCATCTGCGTAGACTGGATTAAAGAGCAAAGAACCGAGGATGGAGCCCTATGGTACAGCCCTATCCAAATTACAGGTCCTCGGACTCCATCCCAGCGCTTTGCCCTGGAGCCTGATTGACCTACTTTGAAGTAAGTTGCGGATCCAACTATGTGCTCTTTGGCTGGGATACCTTGCTGCCAATTCTTGTAGTACAACCTCTTGTTTCACGTTCTCAAATGCTTTGCGCATATCAACTGCAAGGATATAATCTAACTTGTGTTTGTGAGATTTGCGGTCGATGACTCTGCGAAGTAACCACAGGCAGTCTTGTGTGCTCATGTTCGGCCTAAAACCTACCTGCGCAGGGTTAAGTCCGGGTTTAACGTATTCGATGTAATACTGTATCCGCGTGCTCAGCATGAGCTCTATGAGTTTGCAGGCTGTTGAAGTCAGAGCTACTGTTCACAGATTCGTTGACTGTGTGGTCTTTTTCCGGTTTTCGTATAGGATAGTTGAGCAAAAGTTTAAGGGAATTGGATAGAAAGCCAGATTCCCATGATTCATGAATGAAAGTCAAAAACATTTCAGTGTATCGTCACAGATATTTCGAAGTTCTTGGCAAGTCACTCCATCGTGTCCAGGAGCGGACTTCTTTATTGCTCTGCGCCAATCCTGCCACGAGCTCGCCTAACCTGAATAGTGTGTCAAGCTTCGCGTTTGGTCATCTATCTGGATATGCGGTAACGGTTACCACCAACGCCCTCTGTTGCTTATAAGTTGAAGGTTACATGAAAAATGATTCAGAAATGTCAGACAGATAAAGACGTGTTACGGACAGACGAGAGACGGTGGCCATCGTGAGGTCTTAAGGAGCTTCGCCCCTAAAAAAGAACTGCCCTACATGCCACAATTTGAATGCAAATATTTGCTACAAAGCAGCTCGTCTGCGCGAAGGACCGAGCACTGCGCCAGCCGAACTTAAACTCCGGTCGTTATATGCATGAGAACATGCCTCGTTCATTGTGTAGAACGGCGCGGGTGCCCCCCATGTTTCACTGCCGCGCAGGCCACTAACTCATGGCTTAACTGCTCGTATGTAATGGCCAGCGCACTCTGAACGGGTTCTTCCCCGCCCTGTGGCCTAAGCTAGAAGGGCGTGGTTGAGTGCACCCTCAAAAGGAGCAGGCGGTGAATGGCACGTTTTATCCATCAGTTGATCGCCACCCGAAACTGTACCAGGGTGCTCGCAATGCATGTATAGGCGAGCTGAAGCGCTAAAGAGGCGCATAGGTCTGTTGGACACCCTGTTGATTCAGATGTCTTCTAATGTGCGTGCACGCCAGCACAGCGTGATTGTTAGGCGTATAGTGCCAACGATGTGGCCAACAACGCAGCTCTCTCTCCTCGTTACCATCGTTAATTTGAGAAAGCCCCTTGAGGTATCTAATGACACGCCTGCTGTAGAGAAGCGCGCATATGCATACGAGTGGTGTGCAAACCTGGGCTGTTCAAGCGTGAACAAAAGACCGAGCCTCGATCACCTGCTGCGTTGTCACACCATGCCAATGTTTATGCTGCACGGTGTTGTGGTTGAAATTGGTTTCAAAGAAGCGCTTGAGCACGTAAAATCGTGGGCTTGTGCGCACGTTTCTTCACCAAGTTTACGATATCTGGCATAAGATACACTCCTGTTAGTTTAGATTTAGCGCTGTGTCGCAGCGTGACTTTACGGCGAGAGCTCGGTCGTCCCGAATTCTGGGGTGAGTGCAAGGAAAAGTGACTGCATTATCACGTGTATGAAAGGACAAGCCTGATACTCTGTAATATTGGTGAAGGCACCCCACTTGAAAAAGTCCCACACGGTGTCGCAGCATCGCTGTCGCATTAGAGCTGCCATCCAAACCGGAATGCATAAATGTGACCTGTGCCTTGTAGGTACGTCCACTTTACGTAAGCTATCACATGAAAAAAAAAACATTATCACTACTCAAGATCGCAGACCTGAAATAGTCTACGAAATTAAAACGACGTGACCTCTCAAGCTATAAAAAAAACACCAGCTCTGGTGCAAGCGCCTAGGATAATGTATGTGTCATAATATGTGCTGCGCGGACGCGAAACAGAAACTAAAAAAAAACGACAATAGTGTGCCGTGCGGTGGCGAAGAGGATGTGATGTGTGCGTGTATGTGCCGTGCGGTGCCTACGAGGAAGACGACAGCTCGTGAGGCGCGGGCTCGAGGGTGCGTGACCCGTGCCTTCGGCAGTGCGCGAGGTACGTCGTTCGAGGCAGGACTACCTCGTTGGGCGTCTGGCCCAAAGGTACGACCCAGGCCACGTCGCGACACTCGTACCAGCCGAGTGGACAGCTCGGCCTCCGCTAGACGACCGGTCTAGGAGAGCTGGCGCCAGGTTCCTGAACCTGTCCTTGTCCCGCTGGTCGTGGAGAGCTGGCGCCGGGTGCCTGAACCTGCCCTTGCGCCGCTGTTCCAGGAGGGCTGGCGTGGGTTTCCGAGGCGGACTGCAGGTGCTCAAGGGCACAACTCCCTGCCGCCGGAACACGTGTGTCGTCGGCTCCAGTTCGTCGACAGTGGCGCTGAGCCACTGGAGTTCGACGCGGCGACCCTGCGTCTCCCGACTTCGTCACTGCAGGTGACGACGCCGCACAACGTCGACTTCGCCACTGAATGGTGCCGACGGGGCATCAACGACGACCCAGGCTACTACCCCGACGACCTGAACTGTAGGCCGAACGTTCTACTTATTCATTTAGTTTAGCCGCGTGTTTTTTGTTAGGAACTTTGTAATGTGTGGGTTGTCCATGTGTGAAGGGTACAATAGAAGTTGGACGTGTGTTTGTGCACTGGCGTGCTGTCTGATTCTTTCTGGAGCGGTCCTGCCCCAATAACATCACAGTATGTTTACTTGAGACGGTATGCAGCTGAAGCTCAGTGGCAAGTGGGGCAAGCGAGCGCGAATTCTTCTTTCAAAAGAATGCACCAATCAACAAAAAATAGAAAAAAGAAACGAAGATTACAAAGAGAGAAAAGACTATGATAACTTAAGAATGGCCTACTACCCTAAATTTTTTTATTATTAATGCCATAGTGGACATCAAGCAAGCGTTCTTCCAGCAGTTACCCAATGAGTGCTTCGAAAAGGCTCTCAAAGGCCGCTCTTCTAACTTTCGCTCTGACTGTGCTGCGCCATGCGCGCAGGCCTGGCGTTTTCACGTACACTGAGAATCGATGATATGCGAAGCACGAATGAGGAAGGTTGATATGTCACTTTAAAATCAGCAGAACGTTACGAGGTGGACGTGAATTATGCCGTACACATGAATTCCATGTCATGATTTTCATGGTTGTGCCTTGCATTTTTTTGTTCAAAAATGATTAAATGAAACTTCTTGCACATACGCACGCACCAGTAAGAGTTGAAACAGGTGCACTGAACATCTGTCTTTTTTTTTCGGATTCACTCGTTTATCCGCGTACCAAGCCCCAAGATCGAGTGGACCACCACGCACGCATGAAGCATATTGTCAGCCACCGTTTTCGACCGATTCGCAAACGCGTCTTGAACGAGAGGCACTTTCAAATCCCCTCCACAAATGATCACTCGCGCAGATCAGATAACAGTATACCCGCCCTGACATTTCCTCCTGGACGTGAGCTTCCGTGTAGCCAATGTCCCAGTATCAGTTTCCCGCACACTCGTACTCAGTATACGACAGTGTCGATATAAAAAGGCGAACTATATTCTCCCAACTGTGGCATAGTTATCTGATTCATCGCGCTATAGCACGCGTCCTACGCCACCTGCGTATCTGGTGTAAACGATGTGTGTCTGTGTATATGACGTGACATTCATTCTATATTTAACTCCCTTTTGCCCCCAAACACAAACTGTGAGTGCGGCGCTTTCGCCCGTCGCGTTCGCCTCCTCAGTGACTGTAGCGAGAAGTTGAACATAGGCCGCAAAGCGCTCTATTGAGGCGAGTATGACGCGCCTAATTGATCTGAACGGCAACAGGCAGTGTTCTCGAATTGTATGCGTGACTATGGGTGAAACTTTAACCCCCAGACGCGACATGCATGTGTATTTATTTGTAGTACGTGACGAAATATTGTTTAACAATGCATAGTCCGTGCTTCAGATACAACTGACTTTAGCCGTATTTGCTAGCATTTACACGTTTTCTTATTTCTTTTTTGTGTGTGTGTGTGTCACCAGTATAAACGCTTTCGTAAGGTGCGCCCAGCGCTTGAAGGAACCAGAACGTTCTCTTGTTAATGTAGCAACTACACTAGCCAATGAACAAATCTATATGAAAGGGAGAGAGAGAGAGAGATCAGAAGATGGAAAGGCATGCAGGGAGGTCAACCTGACTTGCACCCGCGGTGGACTGCCTTACACAGGACCAATGGATTAAGGCAGATAAAGAAAATTAAATGTCACAAGGTCTCCTATGTATTCACCTAAGACGACACGAAGGCAAAAGCCATCTTTTTAATTTTTTTCCTTCTCAGTTGATTGTATTGTTTCCCACCCGAAAGCTTTCCACACCATACGTTCCGGCATCGCCACAGCTCTGTCCGAGCGACGGTGGAATGACGTCGCATCGCCTAATTTCGGCTGCTTGCGAATTCGTGGTGGAGACGTTGTAAGTCGCGGAGACGTCGTAGTAGACACGTCCCAGGGCGACGTCCCCCTAGGACATGATGGTTCAGCGATCTGGGAGCGCGGGGGTAAACACAGACACAAAGCAAAGAGGAGGCACACAGCAGTGCTGTGTGCCTCCTCTTTGCTTTGTGTCTGTGTTTACCCCCGCGCTCCCAGTTCGCTAAACCATCATGAATTACCAACTAGCCCACCTTTCCATCCTATTGTCACCCTAGGACGTCACCATCACAATCCGAAGATCGTCATTTTATGACGTGTTAATGCCGCAAACGCCGACGGTTGCTTTTCGCGCGATATTCAAGGCTTTTGCCTTCATAAGACGGCGAACACAATGAGCACCGCTTCCTTCTCATCTCTGTCAGAGCAAAAAAAAAATAAAATAAACAGCGCTTGTGTTGTGCACTACACGATACAAGCGCTGACTAACATCTGAAAGTTTCATGAAAAAAAAAAACGCGGCATATATAAGCATACAGGAATGCATTAAAAATAATTACAACCACACCAATCATGTAATCACATATGCATGCTGTATATATGAAATCTCAGCATCTCTGGGAGAAATTGAAAGCTGGTTCACCCACCTGTCACTTGCTTTTATGGCTTCAAACGCTTCAGCGCTTTCACGTGTACGCTGGTTCTTGTGCCTCATCACCGCAGTGGTTTTGTTTAGCTAGACTGCGCAACCGCACTGCCGGCAAGAAAGGGAAAGATGCGTAAATATATTGTACCTTTCATAGAGCTAGCGTGCTCCCTTAAACTTACGTTGAAACAACCTTCCGTCTGCCCACTGTACGTACCACCGCATGGCATAGAGATGGAGTACACCACTCCGCTCGCATGCACGTTCACTAAAACACTTATAGAGTGCTTTGTAAATGAACCGTCGGCGCTAACAGCGGCCTGCCCCTTCTGCACTCTTTTGTCAATTATCGCGCACACGCTTCCTAGCTTTTTGCCGGCATGAAAGACATTTATGGCATAATGTCTCGCAACATTCTTCAAACGATGCGACACCGAGTGCCGCTAAGGGATAACGATGAACTTCTTGCGCCTATCTGAGGACAAAACCGCGGCATCAAGGCCATCTTTCTGTTCCCTTTTCAAGCGATGAAACAAACGCTGTGAAGCGGAGGCAAGGACCAGGCTTGTAAAACCAGCACCTTCCAATCTGTCAACCTGCCGTAAAAAGCTCTCAAGTACAACGAGAGGACAGAACTTCTTTAAAGCCGAAATAAAAAAAAAGAAAATGGATCAGCTACGTCTTGTTTTCAGAAGGAGTAATCATCAGTCAACGCCCCCTTTGTCCACACCTGGCCCTTCCAACACTAAAGCTCAATATTCATCGAGCTTCTGTTTGCTTAATGAAGGTAAAAAAAAGAGAGAGAGGCCTGGCGCACTATAGAATGCATCAAGTGCATCGGGACACTCGCTATGCAAGTGACACTTTCGTTCGCCACGTCTTTTCTCGACGTGACGTTGGTTGGTATCGTTTGGGTGCGCAAGTTTTTGAGCTTCACCCCGAAGGTGTCACAGCTTCCGAAGCAACGTCCTTGCTGGCTTAAAAACTATAATAACAACGTATTCCTCTTAAACTCACCTTTACTAACAGAGGTGTTCTCCACAGGAGTGTTGAAGTTGTGCTTCTCCACTCCCCTTCAGTCACCGAGTCGATGGTGGTCAAGTTTGAATGAAAGCAAACTTCGCAATGGATTCAAAATTGAAAATAAACCGACGATGGGCTTCCCATGACGGCCTGCTTTGGGTCCCCGGCTTCAATGTGGTAAATGTAGGATGGGAACAGATCTTGCAATGTAACACCAGCAGTTCTAGTCGCCATTGTCGTCCAAAAGATATTCGGCGATAATTCTGCACCACACACATTGATGAGTCAGGTGAGACTGAGCAAAAGTATGGGGAGGACACGGCGCCCACCGTAGATAATTAGTGGTGCGGCCACCTCCTCCCTGCCCTTCGCGCACGCCTACGATCACTAATACTCACTGAACGCGAATTTACCTTATACTCACTAATCCGCCAAGTTGTATGAACAGTAGTCAACCTACGATGTTCAGTCCTTCCACGTATACTTCCCGGAAAGTGCGCCAGAAACTTTTTTCCTGCCATCCAAATGAAGTTCTGTTGGGCACCCTTGAGTAGAAAGGGCGCTCATTCGCTGGAACTTCCCGGTAACTTACGGGCAGGCACCGCAACAAGTGCAGAAAGGAGCTGGTTCAACCTGCGGTAATTATACACGTCTGCAATTAATTAAAGCTCGGCAGTGAAAACAAATCGTCAGCCGCTGTCACGGAGCACTCGTCACGCAGTAAGCCACTGCCAGGAACTGAAACACCGGATTAGAAGTAAAACTCTGAACGTGAGAGAAGGATAAACCCTCTCTCACACTCCTTTCGTTCTCAACCCCCCCCCGGCATCAATGCCTTCTTGCTGCTTTAGTATAGCTTGCGTTTTGTTATTCGTTGCGTTCGCGGCTTATAATCTCTTGGTTTTACTTTTCCGTTTTTCAGATTTTTATCTCTGGCACTCACAGGGCTCGTCGCTTTATTTTCCGGCAGAATGGATAACCTGATTGAGAACCCGACGAGAGGTGCATCTCTGGGGGCGAATCGGATTTAGTTTGCGTTTCGAACGAGAAGATGCGCGAGAGAAACAAGGTACTACGTCGGTGCAAGCACATCTTTGTTTAGGACAGTGCTATGTGGGCATGTGTGCTTTACAACATTTTTTGTTGAAAACGAAAAAGTTCCCGTTGTTAGGAAGAAGTAGAACATGAGCAGACAAACGCAAACATGACCCTCCGAAAGACAGAGTGCAAAGAGAAGAAAGGCAGGGAGACAAAAATGTCGCACTTTTGATTTGCGCTCTTACACATGGGAATGAGATCATTGGATAAAAATAAAGAGAAAAAAAGTGATGCTAATAGTCGTGTTACTGATACGGCCGTCTAAAAGCCCTTCAGCTGATGCATTTCTTTATAGCTCATGTTTTAAACAGGCATTGTTAAACTCGTACCGGAAAAGCTTCGGCCACAGTTCAACTATATAAATTCATTTTTACGTCACTTCGTAGTCGTGAAGCGCATTATCCAACGCTCCCTACAACTTCCTGTTCAAAACCGTGCTAAACAAGGCGCCAGCGCCAGTGGAGCTGCTCCCAAATACGTGTCAGTGTCGTTAGTACACCACTACCACAAAATCAGCCCCATTAAACCTGTACCTCTTTCTCTAACAAGTTCAAGTGAACAAACACGCGTTAAACAAACTATACTTGCCCTGATGTTACGTCCCCTGAGTTTGGAACTTTCTCAACAACGCTATCAATAACCGCTCTTTTTTTTTACCACTCATTACTCGCAGTGCTGCTTACTCGCAGCGACGTATTGTTGCAATCTATCTTTTTTTAGCTTTCTCCCATCGGGCTCTCAAAAGACGTGTGTCCCGAAAGTTCGCAATCTGCTTGCTCGACATAACATGACTTTTGTATTTGTTTGATTCTGCACTGGTTGCAGTGTGATGAATAGTTTTGGTGCACCGGTTTCTCTACGACCGCTATACGACGCGATGTAGTTAGCTGTATTAAACGCTCGTTGAGCGCAACCGACGGTCACGTCTAACGTCGTCTCGCCCTTCTCGCGATATTTGTCTCGCCGGGCACGTTCGCTGACCGCGCTGAAAGCTCGCAGCAACCTCTCTCAGAAAGCGCAGATAGAAGAGAGCAAAGCGTAGTTTACCAAAATGCCCGCTCAGCGTCTCACAACAGCTGCGCATGGCGCGGACAAACACGGAGAACGGCTGAGCGAGAATGGCCGTATAATCTAGCACACAGAAAAAAGATTTTTGCTATAGTTGGCTATGCTAAGACGCTGCTGATGATAATATCTGGGGTTTCTTGCGCCGGAACCAGGAGATAATTATGAGGCGTGTGCGCCGCACTGGAAGGCTCCGGAAACGTTGACTATTTAATGTTCCTAAACATTCACAGACATGGATCAGTGCACAGGCCTCTGTAGCGTTTTGCCTTCATCAAAATGCAGGCGCCGCGACTGGTATCGAACCCACGACCTCCCAGTCGGCAACTGCTACACCACCGTGGTAGACGAGGTACTGCTGACTATAATGCATCTCGAAGGACTTCAAAAATGCTCAAGCCTTGAATTTATCGCGTGTATAACAAATAAACAACTCATGTGAGCCCTTCAGCGATTCTCTTCTAGTTCGAAAAAATTGATTGGAACGTTCATCGCGGACGGAGGTGCTTTGCATTCCGGAATTTTTCAGTGTGACAGTGCGAGCCTGAGCACCTTTCCAGCCCATCGCAGGTAGTTCCTGCTGCTGTTGACCCGATGGCCGCGAATTTGATCCCGGCCGCCGTTGCCGCATTTCAATGTATGCGAAACGATAAAGGTTAATGTGCTGTGCGGTGCCAGTGCACTCTAAATGGGCCCTAAAACACTTTTTAAAGTAACCATAAAATAAATTCGCTGAAAGAGTTCATTGCCTCATGAATTCAACGCTAGAAAAGTTTTAAGATACGAGTGGAGTTACAAATATATGTTGCACGCTGCCAACGCATTTTCTCTTCTCTCGTCTCGAAGAAAGCCCTAGAAACTAAGCAGAGAGGGATGAAAGGGGCGAAGAAATACGTCACTTGCGCCTTGTTACCTTGAGCAGTTTTTCTTTTTTTTTGTTTGAATGCGAAGCTTTGTCAGTGTGATCGCGCACGCACACGTGGACAAGTCGCGGCCTCCCGTGGTGATCTCTGTAACGACTGAGCACGCCATATTCAAATCAGCCAATGGCTGAAGGATGTGTTTAGTATGCGGGATTTTTGGAGAATCTTCCGTCATTTGTCGAGAGAAGAGAAAGCAATTTTTAGCTGACTTTGAGAACTTATTGTGAATCCCAGGCCGCATGCTGCGCTATAATATTTGACTCACGTGTTTTCGGCAGCCTCTACTACCGATCGGCAGCGTTTTCTGACCGTGCTCAAAAAGTGTTGCAGGGCCCCTTTAAAGAACACAGGAGGGTCGAAATTTCCAGAGCCTTCAACTATATAGCGTGCCTCAAAATTATATACTTGTTTTGGCATAAAGCGCGATATATTATTTTATTTATTAGCCTTTCACAAGCAAACACAAAAACAACTTTATATATCACCAACGACGCGAGTAAGCAAGACCGCTAACAAGCAGGGTAGTGAGCAGCATTTTGAAACCCTGTTGAGGCACTCCACTCAATTGCACTCCGTGAAACAACCACTAAATTGATTTCTTATATACCCATCCATCCATTTATTGAACTACTCATACATCCACAATTATCTTTACTATTTCCGTTAGTAATACACCGATATACGTACACGACGAAACAGGGGTCCAAAAGCGGACATCGCTGCACGTAACGTCTTACGATATAATATAGCTGTAAAGCCAGCTTTCATGGATTTTCGATGTGCGCTACAGCTTTTCGTACGAAAGCAATAGGCTGTCTTTGTGACATTAGGGTGAACGATATGGTAAAAGTACCCCTTTACGGGAACTTCGGAGACATGTTTCAAATGCTCATCAACCTTAAAATAATATTTTGCGATACGTCTTTGATTTGTTTGTCTTAGTGATCTCTTAATGCACACCACGTCACCCACAGGGCTGGATCTTCACACTGCAAATGTAGCCATTTCTTCAATGTGTATCGATATTTAACCTATGAATTGATAGAGCTCTTTCAGTGCTGCGCTCATGAAACCTAGGACCACCAGCCCTCCGCCTGCACTCCCTGAACGACTCGCATCGATCACGTGGTAGCGGGCGTAAGTTTGGAGCAGAAGCTGTAATTAAGGTAGAAAAATCTCTCAAACAAGTTCCTTCCCTCGCCGTTTCGTGTAAGTTTTTTTTCTTACTTAGAATTTCACTTGAATTTTGCGCAACAAAGTTCACCCACGTGCCGCTTCAAAATTTGCTTTGGTGTTCAACCTTTTCATGCGTTTCATCCAGCTCCTACTTGTTACAGCAGTCGAGATACGTGCCGTGCGCAACAAGTTCTATCAAAGTGTTTCACCCTTAACATATAGCGACCAAGCGCCATTGAAGTGCACGTGATAGGATCTTTTATGCTTTTGACGTGGTGGTGGCGCCATAATTATTGCGTCGACAAACGACCTTAGTAAAGCAAAAAAACTTTCATTATTATTATTATTATTATTATTATTATTATTATTATTATTATTATTATTATTATTATTATTATTTACGCCATCTCCCACTAAAGGGAGCCATGTGGGGATGCGAAGCAGCGCTTGTGTTCACATGTGTTTCCATCGGTATTTTTCCATCGAATTGTGTGTGGTGGTAGTGGTTAGAAGATGAGAAAAGGCACCTAATTTCTGCAACCCGGTCGGGAGCACGGCGCAGGGCCTGCGGGGAAGGGAAAAGGGAGAAAAGTGGAGAGAAGAGGAAAGATTAACTGAGCAGTGGAACGGTCGTCATCAACAGAAGCAGTAGTCCAGAAGCAAGGGTAGGGGTGGCAAGGGGCCCATCCTCAGCGGTAGGTTTGTGTGTGGAGTTGTGTGTATACGTTGTATACCGCTTATGTTATCCCTTCCCCCTTTTCATGTGTGTGTATTATCGTGTGTGTGCCGCAAAGTGAACACCCAGAGATTTTAGGAGAGTGCAACGGCACAGTATTATATACGAGCGCACAGCTGTGGTGGAGAGATAAAGGGGAAAGAAGAAACGAAGCGGAGGCAGCGCTCTGGCACCACCTGCACTTTTTTCTGCTCTCTGCCGGGCTTCAAAAATCAGGCGCCTTCTTCCTCTTCTAGCCATCACCACCCCCACCACCACCAGAGTTTTTCGGAAGATTTGAAGCAAAACGGTTGTGCCGCCCACGACCTCCGATACGAGCCTGTACGTTAACTCCATGCTCCGACGCGAGCGTAGCTCTCGCCGACTGGTTCGCCCTCCGTGACCTCCTGACGCCGTGAAGCTCTCGCCGTGTTGTGCCCCATCGTCGGACTTCTTCGACCGGTTCCCAACTTTCATATCTCCTTTTTCTGTCGCTTGCCTGTCCTATTTCGTTAACTGTGTCTTTCCCCTATTCTTTTTATCCCTCCTTTCCCCTTTCTTACTAGGCACTGCGCCGTGTCGCCGAAGAGGCACACAGAAATTAGGTGCCTTTGTTCCTGTTCTCAAGCATCACTCAATCAATCTACCTCATCCCACCTCCTTGAGTCCATAGAGTTTCCTAAATATACATATGGGGGATACCTCAGGCGCTAGTGTCTATGGGAGCTGCAAAGCTCGGTGCTTCAGCGAGCATGGGAATGGTGGGTAGTACACGGATTTGTCTAATCTTCGTAATTCTTGCTCCGTGTGTGTTTGTGAGGCTTGTGATAGTTCTCTGACGAAACAAAAATCAGTAAATGTCTAGCGTCTACACTTCATTACCTTATTCTTTTAGGCTTACCATTTGAAATCGGCTCACGAAGTTCAAAAGGGTTTGTTGTTTCCTTCGAAACAAAACCGAAACTAGCAATAAATGAAGCCGCAAGTGCGATTCGCCACTCGCAAGTACAAAGACTAGGCGAATCCGTGTACTACCCATCATTCCCATGGTCGCTGAACGATCGCAGCGCCAGAGTCCCCTGTAGTTAATTTTAGGAAACTCTATGCTCGAGCCCACGCGAGGAGAGGGGAGCAGAGTTGGCGCATGCGTGGTGGGGGAGTGGACGGTTGCCGGGGGACGGACACAGCTCCGAGCAAAGGCTCCTTTGCATCTAATAATATTAAGAAGAAAAAAATACTTTAAACCTTACGAGCTAGAACCATGATATGATCATGAGTGACGCCGTAATGGTGGCCTCTGGAAATTTCGCCCATCTGATGTTCCGTACGGAGCTCCTTATTGGCGGAGAGTGCGCAATTTAGTAGTACTGTTGCAGTTGTGTAAAAGTCTACAACGAACACGTAGTCGTGAGAACTTCACAGCACAGCTGTTAGGGCCGAAGTTGCCACTGTCGCGCTTTATATTGTTGGTCTCATCATCACTTTCTAAGCTTCATGCCTGTGGCGATTTCAATGTTAAAAAATAAGACCAGAGGTGGTGAGAGCAATGTAACGTGCACCGACGTCGTGCACTATACGGACATCATTTCTGTTATGCGTCCGCCGTGATGGGGATCGAACCCGCAACCTTGAGATCAGCAACCTATCACCGTATCCACTGTACACAGGCGTCCAGTACAGTTTTTGCAACAATCCAGTGAGTTTTTGTTTTTTTCATACGAGAGAGCCTAGTATGTTATAGTACCGTTAAATTAATAACGGAGGCCGGCAGGTCTGTGGAGTAAACTCACGCTTTGTCACCCCCATAATCCCCTGAATAGCTTCGTCGCGACAATAAGAAAAGCGATGGTCGGTTGTGTTCTCCCTTTAACGTAAGCGTCAAAAGCATCGCGAGATATGTGCGAGCGTAAGCAGTTTCTGCACTCGACAAGCGGACAAACCCGAACAATTCGAGTCAGCCGGAGTACGCATTAGAGCGCCATTGCTCTCTAGAGGGTGAATAAAGAAGATAGACGTAAAAGCAAGAAAAAAAGAAGAAAAAAAAACTGCCAACAAAAAAAACAAGGAATAAAAAAAACGAGTTGAGAAGGAGAACTATGGGTTTTTAAGGAAACGATTTCCGTTATGTGACCGGGAATAAGCTCAAGAAGCGGCTTCTAAAGTGTATGCGAAAATTTGTATTTTATTAGGTTCTTTCTTTTTTGGCTGCTGCACTTCCGCGGTTTCATTCATGGGTGCAAAATATCTTAACGCCCGCCACCCACGGGTGCCATGTTGCAGCTTATCTTTGGCTATCTGCTGCTTCCTATATTTCGAATGTTCTTTCTTTCTTTCTTTCTTTCTTTCTTTCTTTCTTTCTTTCTTTCTTTCTTTCTTTCTTTCTTTCTTTCTTTCTTTCTTCTATTCTTTCTTTCTTTCTTTCTTTCTTTCTTTCTTTCTTTCTTTCTTTCTTTCTTTCTTTCTTTCTTTCTTTCTTTCTTTCTTGCGGCCATATTCTCAAGAGGCAAACGCGACTGTGACTATTCTGGTGTCTTCGGAAAAGCTGCGGAGAGTTTGGCACTCATGAGCAGCAAGAAGATTCGTTAACTCGCCACCACGGCTTTTTTTTTTTACTTGGCCGTGCCTTCGAGTGGCCGTTCCGGCGTCTTTTGTAAGTCACTCGTTTGCACATACTGTGTGCACAGTGCGGGGCACGCGCGCGCTTCTTATACGTGATTTCACCGAGTGTTTTCGTCTGAAGAGGGTTCCTCTCGAACTCAGCTGCAACCGTCAATAAGTTGCCATATTATGGCAGACATCTGGCACTAAGCCGATTTACTGTATCCTCTCGCCGCTCGCTTTCCATATATATATATATATATATATATATATATATATATATATATATATATATATATATATATATATATATATATATATATATATATATATATATAGTGGGAGTAATAATTCAATGGGCCAGTTAGTCTTCGTGAAGGTATGGGATAAGGCACAACGGGAGCGTTGTCAACAAGGATAAATATATTTATTTCCCAACAGATTCGGGAGAGGTCCTCCCTTCATCAGGGGATGAGTTATACTGACATGAACTTCCAAACTTCGTTGCTGCCGCGTCCCTCTCGCCTTGAAAGATATTTGCGAGAGTGGTCCATCTCACCAGGGTCTCGATCGAACAAACGCATCGGTCTCAGCCTTCATAGGCAGTGCTATGTAACGACACCATACACTTCAAAACGAGACTTCGTGGATGAACCGCTTTTTATATTGTGGTCGGTGGCAGCCAACTACACCGGATGAGAGTACGCAAATTGCTTAAAGGCACTCTAAAGGCAACTATTATTAAGTCGACGTTGATTGTTGAAATAGCGGTCCAAAAACCTCGTAGTGTTACTTTTGTGCCAACGAAGGGACTATTTTGAAATAAAATCAAGTTTTGGTGGTCCGCATCGGGTTAGCGCACTTCAAATTACCCACCTCAAGAAGTGAACTGACCGGACCGACTCATCTTTGTTACCGTGCACAACGTTGCCCGGCTTTACTACGCTAGTAGCAGCAACTCTACGTGTAACCACGCGAAAATTGAATTTTTGAATCACTCGCGCCATTCCCCACAGTAACGTCTGGTCGTTCTTTTTTCAGCGAGCCAAATCCCCATAGAAACCAACACACAGAAGCTTATGGCGCTAGGCCTTCATAACACTTTCAGTGAGGTTGTTTGAGGCCCAGAAGCTAGCCCAGATTGCCCGACTCTCCTCGACTGAGGCGGGACGTCAACTCCCGGCGTATCTCAAAATATGCTCTCCAATCATCAACCAAAGAGAGTGCACGCTGCCGTCAGAGCTTCGCGAACGCCTCATCGTTTCCCCGCTCCCACGTCACATGCACCCGCATTACGACCCCGGCCGACGTAAGGCTAGAGCAGCCGCCCTCCTCAAAATGGCTTGAGCAATGCCCGATTCAGTAGCTTTCGTGGACACCGCTCAATACGTTAACTTCAAGCACTTCGTATCAGCCGTTACGTCGCTACAAGGTGAAAACCTCACTTCTCTAACACTCCCGAACACGGATGCAGACCGCGCGGAACTGGTAGCTATAGAATTAGCTTTGGCGACCACGGATCGCACAACAGTCTACACAGACTCCAAAGCTGCAGCTAGGGCCTTTTACGCCGGCTCGGTTTGTAAAAAGGCAGCCCACGTGCTTTCGCGTGCAATGGTGGCCGATACTAAACACTTGATCTGGTTTTCCGGCCACGTGGGCCAAGATGCTCACCCCCTCATCCCTAACGCCAACGAGCTAGCTCACTCCCAGGTGCGAGACCTTACTCGCCGCGCCAGGAGAGTGTGCAGCCCAAGGCCCAAGGGCGAGCCATGGCAGCGGGACCCACTCCTAACGTACAACGAAATTTGTCAGCACTACCGCCTTGAGCGCAGAAAGTTTTCCCCTACCTCATCCTCATCTAACGAGACCACAAACTCTCACTTTACGTCTGTTACAAACAGATGCTTACCCTTCACCTATCTCTTATTCATGTTTTATTAAGGAAATAAAGCCGGGCTACCTTTGATGTGGGCTCCCGAGATGCAATTTGCAACATATGCTGTGGCAATGCCCCATGCTGCGCGCGGCTGCAGGGTCTCCAGACACGGAGGAAGAGTGAACCGCTCTCCTCACAAGTCCAAAAGAGGAAGATCAACTTCAGGCTTTCCAGAGAGCCCACGACCTGGCCGTCGAGTTCCACCTCCCGGTCGCGTCGTGGACGCGGTCCGCGGATGAGTCCCCTTAGGATGACTTGTCTTCTCTGGACAAAATAAAGTTCACTTCATTCAGTCAGCCAAACAGAAATGAACAAGCAGCATTTTATTGTGTCTCTTGATGCACGGAAGGTTCTTTATTTAGCGCAGTTTATCGATTACTAGTGATTATTTGTAGGTGGTTCGTCTGATCTCATCGGGATCATTTTGAAAATGTCCTACTGTGGCGCTTGTGTTCTTGTGCATTTACCTTTATTCCTCGGTAACTAGGGCCCTTTTGCTGATAATATTGTCGTTTTAGATATTTTCATTTATTGAGCTTTCACTCTGGCGTAAATTGCTATTTGATTTTAATATCCCTTTGGTTAGGGCTTTACGTTTATATCCAGAATCCACTGGAACTATGTGACCTTGCACGACACAGAATGAGCATGCTGTAACCTTTCTCCAGGCGTAACGCTTGAAGGGCACCCACCAGGTAACATAACAAATTTTAAACGGTGTAAGTTGTGTGCTCAATGAAGAGCATTACGCCGCAAGAATACTTTTTAAATCGCGAGAACAAGAACACATGTGAAACAGAGGAAAATCAGACTCGCATTTTGCTACGACTCGCAGTAAGAAAGAAAAAAAGAAAACACGCGCTCATTCTGTTTGTGTGTTCTATTATTTTTCAGAAGTCTCAATAAAGCAACAAGTCAACTAACTGCACATGTCGCGTCAAATAATTATCGCAGTGATATGTGGGGTTTAACGTCGCAAAACCACTTTATGATTATGCGAAACGCCGTAGTAAAGGGCTCCGGAAATTTCGACCATCTGGGTTTTTTTAATGTGCACCCAAATCTGAGCACATTTTCGCCCCCATCGACATGTGCTACTATGGGCGACGTCAGAACACAACTGTCTACGTAGAGAAGCGATGTCAAAGCACTGCCAGCTACGCAGGGCCATTCCTTGTACGTAATCGCCTCCTCCTTCGGGCGCAAAAACGCGAGACAAATGGCAAGCGGTATTCAGCTTGAAATTTTTTTCCAAATTTTGGCCTATGTGATCGCGAACGTTCAGTGGACGCATTGCACCTGTCAGCTCAAAATGGTCAGACCTGATGAAGGATCAGCACTCTTTTCGGGCACTTCATGCTGAGGGTATACGGGAATGGGCATTGACGCATCATAACGATGGGAGGCTCACCTACGCTGTTGTTCATTCTGCAGGTTAGTTACCAGTCCCAACTACCTTGCCATTGTTTTAAATCGGATGATCCTTTTCTAGTCGTGCTTTCATGCCCTGAAGCCTTGTTTGAACCTTTTTGCTCGCTGCTACTGCTTTTGTGTGGGGATGTTGAGTGCAACCCGGTTCCTAATGAATTATCGGCTGCTCTTGTGGAAGTTCTTAAAACTGTCAAAGATTTAAATGAGAGACCAATAACAATGGAAACAGTACAAACATCAGTTGCTGAAACGGTGTGAGAGCTAAAATACTAGCAGAAAAACACTTTTCAAGCCATATCTCATATAAAGGCACGGTTAGAGGCTGTTGAAGGCCAGACTACATTACTTCAGCAATGTCGGGCTGATTTCAGTGAACTACATGATAAATTTAATCGACTTGAGTCGGAAGCCTGCGCGCTGCGCCATCGGCTAGACGACGCAGAGGACCGTTCTCGACGAGATAATCTAGTTTTTATGGCATAACAGATGTAGAAAACGAGGCGTATACTGAATCTGAAGCTAAAGTTTTGAGCGTCATTAATGATAAACTGAAACTGAGCCTTAACAGCGATAGCACTATACGCGCTCACAAGCTCGGTCGGTTTATGAAAATGAAAACACGGCCGATTATTATCAAATTTGCTGCATACAAGCAAAAATAAACGTTTCTTGCTAAGTGTTCCTTGCTTAAATATAGTGGCTTTGCTCGCAGTGAGGATTTCTGCCCCACAACGCGCGAAATTAAAAAAAAAGAGAGCATGCCAAAAGCCTGCGTAAGCCATATAAACTTGGGTACGAAAAACTGCATGTTGGCGGTAAATCCTTTGGCTACAATGACATAGATGACACCATTGTTGAGATCGGTATCTCGAAAGTTGCATCGAATTCGCATGGTACATCCTCTCGAGCACTCCGCTCAGGCCGCCTTCTTCAGCATAAAGATCGCTAAGGACACGGGAGGTGAAACGGTGCTACTCGCTTGTGATTAGAATTTTCTATTTTATATACTAACATTCGTAGTATCTACCGCGAAAAGGATGAGATCTGTACAGTAATTAACGATATGAAAGCCGATCTCATCGCACTAACTGAAACATGGCTTAGCAGCAAGATATCTAACATCGAATTCTTTCATTGTGAAAAAAAAAGTATGTAGTCTACCGCAGTGACCGCTCTGACAGAGGGGGGGGGGGAGGGGGGGTTGCTGGCGGTGAACGAGCCTTTTTATTGCTACTGCATACCAATTATTTCGAACATTGAATCTGTGTGGTGCTGCTTTAATGTAAATTTCAAGAAAGTTATTGTTGGGGTCTGCTATCGCCCCCCATCAAGCGATGCGTCATTTTGTGATAGCTTGCACGACTGCTTAAATCAAGTCACGGTTCGTTATCCCAATGCACAACTCATACTGATTGGGGACTTCAACTACCCGAATATTGAATGGTTGCACGCATGCCCACTTACCAACCCACCGACAACTGAGGCCAACCAGTTTATCACCACCTGCATGGATTTTGGTTTAACACAAATCGTCACCTCAACCACACGTGTCACTCAAACTTCTTCTTCCCTTATATACCTAGTACTAACATCATCAGAGACTGTCACGTCACCCGTATTGCACATGCCTGGCCTGAGCGACCATAATATTTTGCATATCACGTTCGATTTGTCGCATGCACCATCAGTAAGACAGTTTAAGAACATCAGACTACTACAAGGGTAACTATCTAGCCATTAATAATGAACTCAACTGCTTTTTAGAATTTTTCTTACCAGCTTATCTTGGGCGCTCAGTAGAAACTAATTGGTGTTTGTTCCTTAATAAAGTGTCTGAACTAGTTCATCTTCATATCCCTCTTCGCCGGGTGTACTCCAATAACCAAGCTCCATGGTATAACAGATTAAACCGACTTTCTAACAGGAAAAAAAAGACTTTTTAGAGTCGCTAAGTATTCATTTAAACCGGGCAACTGGACAAAGTACAAGACAGCCTCTTTAGCATATTCGCGAGCGCTAAAAGTTACTAAATCCTTGTTCTTCAATGTAACCCTGCCGAACATCCTGAAGGCTAACCCTAAACGTTTCTGGAGTATAATGAAACCACTTAGCACCAGTAAAGTATCATTGCTTACACCCACCGGCGATCCTGTTCCCGACCATCTTTGTTCTACTGTGCTAAACGATACATTCATTAAGTCTTTTTCTTCATCTAAATATATCCAACGTCCTGAGCTTCAGTCATACAATCATTTTGCGATGGATCCCATCACGTTTGACTGACATGGCATCGTCACGATTATCGACAACCTGAATCTAACGTCTTCTCACGGTATTGATGGAAATAATAGTAAATTTTTAAAGAATACCAAGGAATACGGTTCCATCATCCTGAAATGCATATTTTCACAATCGTATCATAATGGTGTACTAGCTAAAGACTGGAGAACTGCTGCGATTATTCCAGTACATAAAGGCGGTGATAAACATAGTCCATCTAACTATCGTCCTATATCTCTCACATCTGTACCATGCAAAATAATGGAACATATAATATTTTCTCATCTTGTTAATTTTCTAGAGGATAATAGCTTCTTGTGATCCTCAACTAACTTCTTTAACCATTTATCTTTGGACTCTGCTTCTTTAACTGACTGTATAATTCTTGACTTTGCTAAAGCGTTTGATAAAGTTAACCATTCCCTGCTCTTATATAAACTAAGTGTTCTAAAAATTGACCCTGCAGTTTTTAACTGGATTCATGCATTCCTTTCTTCTCGTGTTCAACTTGTCAGCACTAACGATGTTAATTCTTCCACTGCACCGGTTGATTCTGGGGTTCCTCAAGGACCAGTACTTGGCCCCCTGCTATTCCTAATCTATATAATGACACCTTCTACTGTTACTTCCAAAATTTGTTTGTTCGCTGACGACTATGTGATTTACCATAAAATATCTAATGACAATGATATTCAGTCTCTGCAGGCTGATCTCAATAACATGATTCATTGATGTCATATTTGGAAAATGGAACTAAACATTAAAAAATGCAAGTCTATGAGGATTTCTGGGTCGAGTACAACTTGTCCAACTTACTTCCTTCACAGTCACACCCTTGAAGCTGTAACATTTTACCGGTACCTCGGCGTCCACATAACTAATACTTTGTCCTGGAAATTACATACAGAACATATAGCGTCCAAAGCTAATAAAACGCTGGGTTACTTTCGAAGAAACTTCTTTCTTGCTCCATCGTCACTAAAGTTATTACTATATACCACATACGTCCGTCCTCAAACGGAATACGCTTCATCTGTTTGGAACTCCGGTAAGGTAACATTATCACACATGTTGGAATCCATTCAAAATCGTGCAGCTCGTTTCATTTTGGCTAACTACCATCGTTCAGCTAGTGTCACTCAAATGAAGGTATCTCTAAACCTCATCCAACCAGTTACCCGCCGAAAGCGCACTCGCATTTGCCTGTTTCATAATATATTTTATCATAATCTGAAACTCCGTTCCCGTTTATTCCAAGCTGCTCCCTTCATTTCTCTTCGCCGTAATCACCAACAAAAAGTCACAGTCCCCCATTGCAACACAGTAACATATGCCCAATCATATCTCCCAAGAACTTGGAACGAATGGAATTCCCTGCCTGCATCAATAACAAGCATCAATGAATCCATTCAATTTAAGAATGTCCTTAAAACGATGATTATCTAATTACCCCCTGTATGTTTGTTGAACAGTTTATTTGTATTGCTTTGTGCCTTCTCCATGTAATGAAAATAAAATTAGTGTTATCATTTGCTTTATTACGATGCGAGTTGTTAGGAGTATTCATCTTTGTTAGCGACAACATTATTATGCAATTTGCTTTGTATTCCTTGTTTTTTTATTGTTGTGCATGGCCTTCCCCTCTGAAATGGACTGTGTTCGCTGAGGATAAAATAAATAAAAATATTAAAAAGTGCAGGCAGTGTACTGCTGCCTGCGTCGATCGTAGGCAGCAGTACACTGCCTGCGATCGACGCTAGCAGTCAGTGTACTGCTGTTCAGACAAGACGAAATCGAAGTCAGGGCTCGTGTAACAGCGAGGGAGGCTCGAGCAACCTCACACATCGCACCGAACGTGTGCGTGCCGCCCGACCGACGCAAATGAACCGTACTGGCGAAGAAAATTGGTAACTGTCACCTCCTTTGATGAAGTGGCTTGGCAAATGTCTGTTATTTGACACCACTGGCAACTATCACTCTCTTCGTTCAGAGATACCACCGCGGTTGTCGATGACTCCATCGACGTCTGTGTCACTACGCTGACGCGACCTCGTACTTGAGCTGAACAAATACAAATCGAGGAACATAAAAGCGAGTTTCCGGACAGCTGACAAAAAAGATTGACCTTTTCCGACGCTGAAGCTTACAAATCGCTACAGGTTTGGGGAATGGATACGCTTCGCAACTTTTACACTCATCTACGCCTTCACACAGTTCGCTCAGCTCCCTTTAGCAATCACTTCTTTATTTTTCAAGGGCCCGTTTCAACGTTCTCATCTTCACTGGAACACTGTCATCACCTTGATGATATAACTTGTACCGTCGATCTTATGGCCAACAGTCCGGCTCTTCGATGACGATGCATAAACTTCTGCTCGTCTCAGGCCGGTATTCGATGCCTTTCGTGCACAGCAAATTCGTAGAGTCAAGCTTCCCCTGCGCGTTACATTACGAAAGCAGTTTCTGAACATACAGGCACTCCACAAAGGTGGCTTTGTTGACAAACGAGTCGCTGCTAGCCTGATTCAACCTAAGGACAACGTGGAAAGAATGCTTCTAAGCGTTAAGAACAAAAAAAAGAACATGCATGTCATGTTTGTGTGACATTAATGTGACATCGCAAACGTTGCATATCCCCATGCTGGTGCTCCGGCATGGTGGTTTCGGATACGCCATTGCAAGATATCTATAGAAAAGGCCAGCCTTCTGATTTTCATCACGTGCAACAGTGCAGATCCCGAGGCTGCCGAACTCGACAAAAACCAACATAGAAGCTGTACGTACTCCTAAGTACTCCACGCGAGCGCAGGCACCTAGACCAGATTAACACAGCAGGCAGTCCTTCCCGCGTTCGCCGAAGAGGCTGCAGAGAAATCTGCGCCGGGACACTACGAATTCTGTCTGCGGACTAGGAGCTAAGTGCATTAGGGCCACCTTGACAGCTTGCTACGGTTCTTATGTATGGGAACCTCTGCTCTCTGGCCTTTCGCCTAAAACCCCACTCCTTCCGTTTCTCCCTGTGCGAAGGCGAGGTGGAGATTGAGGAGATCGAGGAAGGCGGTGACGCGAGTTCTTGCGCGAGTGCGATCATCGATCGCGGATAATCCGACGAACTTGTCAGGTTGCCCGATTGCGTTTCGCGCCACTGTCTCTTCTTCCCGGTCTTCGCGCACGCGTCATCATGAAACAGCGGATGTGGCCGGTCCGTGCGATCTCGCCGCCCTCGAAGCACCAGTAGAGAGAGAGAGAGAGAGAGAGAGAGTGTGTGTGTGCGCGCGCGCGCGCGCGCGCGCGCGTGTGTGTGTGTGTGTGTGTGTGTGTGTTGGGTTCTTTTTAGAAGTACAGGTACCACCAGATTTCCACAAGATTGATTTGCGAGAAGTGGAGTTCTCTGACCATGTATTTATGCTGACAACGTACAACCTTCTGGGTGAAATAAAGTATTCCGCTCTTCCGACCTTTCATTAGCGCATCTCTTTGCGAGTTCCCCTAAATCTGACCCAAAAACTCCCCCTTCCCTCCCCCTTTTTTTCTTCTCCACTGTGGCCCCTTGCTGCTGACTTTCCGTGTCACGTTATAGTTGAGGAGTCCGCCAGAGGCGGGACAGCTAAAGCTAGCATGCTCGGAGGATCGTGATTATGAAGCGGTGCAACGAATGAATGATAAACATATACGATGAACAATACACGAATTCACCTTTACCAACTCGTTTAACTAACTATCAGGGCTACTGAACGTGATGGTTGTCATGGGAGGGGTCGGAGGGGTTCGACCTGCTCCACCTCCCCCTCAAACAAACCCAGGCATGAACATACACAAGATGCGGTCTAGCCCCTCTCCCTTACCCCACCAAGAAAAGAAGTAAAAAAACTTCGCTACGCAGCTACATCGACAGGTTCCACCAGAGAGGAGTGCTGCTGCCTTCGATGGGTTTGGGTTCCTACCGGGCCCCGCGATGCGCAACTGGCGAAAGCGTGCAGGTCGAGCGTTCTGTGGCTCCCACAGAAATCCAAAAAGATACGAGAGAAATGGAAGTTGTGTCGACTTTCGGCAGCATCTCCCAAGCCATTGGTGAGAGGAGCCCCGAATGCTTTGAATTAAAAGGCACATGTTCAAAGCGTTGGATTTCGACCTGCATGCCGAACGCAAACTGCAACGCGTGATAACGCTCGAGAGCGACCAGTTGAGTTGGTGCAAGTGTACTGCCACCTAGCCGTTTGGCGGGAGTCTTGGTATAAGCTCCCAGTAATTTCCGACGGGTTCTCATGGCGCATGTGATATTCGCTTAGCAACTGTGAGGCTGTACTTGGCTATCCCTGTACCATAGCACCATACAGCACTGCGCCTTAAGATGTACACATTGTAATCGAATTCGATTAAAGAGGGCGACACGCGCGCACAGAATGCCATTCAGGAACAGTGCGGCGCGCATTCAGGGAGTGCAAGACAAAAGCCAACTACCCTCTCCACTACCGGCAGGCCCGTAGCCAGCGAAGGGGTGCTGAAGTTTGCGAGGATGGCAGAAAAAAAAATGATTCAGATAAGTGTGTTTCAAGGTGAACAAGTGCCCCCCCCTCTCCCGAAAGAATTCATGAACGATTTAGAGTACTTGGTGCTCTACTATGAAAGAGCACTAGGCCGTCCCATGACACCTGGTTTCGTCCACCGATGCCGTTGTCAGACAAGAAGGAAACGCGGTGCCAAAGGCGCTTTGTCCCAGAGTCACACATAACTCATCAACCCATCATCATCTATACGACTGTCCTAGCATGTTCGCCCCCCCCCCTCCCCCAGAGTCGTGTGAGGGGGAAGTTTTTGTTTCGGGCAAAAGGCAATACCCTGGCAAGGGGGCCGCCGCTCGGCGCCAGGCGCCAAACAGACGCGGCCTGCCTCCTAGCGTACAAGCCCGGGAGACCAAACATAGGGCCTACCCTTCGGTGCGGTAATACAATCACGACACACAAAGCGGACGTACCCTGGCAAGGTGGGCTAACGCAGTGCATGAGGCGCGCTGCGGTCACGGCCCGTCTCCTGACCGATATAGAGCCCAGCAAGACACAATCCGTCCCTTTGGGACTACAGGACTGCTGTTTGGTGCAGAAGCGGATGCCGCTGCGCGCAAACTCGACGTACCTTCTTGAACCAGCACGGTTAAAAGCCGGCTTAACCCTTAGCGAGGAAGAGAGCCACCCTCCACCTCGACAAGTAGAGTCGCCGAGCCTGCAGAAGGGGCCAACACGGACCTTGCGGGTAAAGCCCGATAAGGTGACAAGATCACCGTAGCACATCGATCGTTGCCATTTATGCCATTGAGCAGTTTCAACGATTGCTGCTATTTCGTGCTAACCACTATACATGTACTAGCTATTTGCTGATTTTCATGATGACCCCTGTACCGGACTGCTTGCCTCGTATACACCGGGTATTCGGTCCCATCAAGGTATACCTACGTGACTTTTAACCCAAGGCAGCAATTCAGCATGTACATATTTGAAAATAAAATTCAATTGATTCGAGTTTGCGCCATGTGGGAAGTAAGCATCGCTATTTCATTGTGTCTGTTTATCATTCTTTATAACCTTGTAACTTGCTATTTTTGCTATGCTGTTGTTGCCAATGAAATACTTCTGCTTACATTTCATAAGAGGTACTATTACAGTGTATAGTTCGGAACCTCCTTCTGAATATCCTTCTTGTACATTGTGGTATGAAGCAGTAAAACTTGATTTGATTTGAAAAATAGAGAGAACATTAAAACGATTGAGTGACTAGAACGTCAGCCAGTCGCAAGTCCGTTTTGCTACCCTGCTTTGGGGAGGAAAGTGGTTAAAGGCGTCATAAAACAACCATCTTCTTTGATGAGCAATCTAATTCCACGGAGAGCAGACACGTTTATAAATATCGCAGCAAAATTTTGCAGCCGTGCTTGGCAATGGGGGCTTAGAAAATAGAAGACGAACTTGCCTTTTTCTCAGACAACCTCTTTTCATACAGAAACTTGACAATTTCATCCTTTTAATTAATGGAAAGTAAAGGAAAGAACAGAAAAAGGGGATTTTATAAGGACAGTACGGAAATTGTCGATCAACCTTGCTGTGTACTCTGGACTTGCGAATATAAGATTCCATAACACCGTCTTGCTGTCTCATAGATAGACAGAGTATGAGTTAAGATGACTAAACAGACTTGCAAAGGGGGCATCCAGGCTCGATCACTGCACGCCATAAAAGACAGCATGCGAGATTTTTTTTTCATGCTTTGATGGCATTGTTCGTGGTACTAATAAAAGACCTCCTTATTACAGATGAGGAAACCACAGTTAGGCAAACCAGTTCACTTGCCCGAGAATTCCCGTCGAACATATTATAATGGCATTAAGCAAAAAGGTTGATCTTCAAATTACAGTACAGCGAGCAAGATGTAGTAACAGTGGCGACGGAGGCTATAGAGCGTGTTTTTCCTTGTGTATGCACTTACACACGCAGTTAATAAACCAGGTTGATTGCATTGTCTCGAAATACTCTAAAGATGCGCTGTACTAGCTCAAAGCAGGCACACCAACGCCATATACGCCAAAAATATCATATTTCTTCACATACGCTCGGTTCGCAAGTATCTTGCAGATTCGACCGCGAAGTGTTCCACACTTTCCAGGGCCCTCGGTCATATGAACATTTCACACTAAAAAATTTGTAAGAGAAATTTTCAGCCGATCCGGAGGCTGGGCATGCAGTTAGCAAAAACGGACCATCCAATAGCAATAAAAGTATGAAAAGAGGCGTTCTGTGAATTCAACTCTCGGCACCCGAGAGCGAGCAATTGTCATGGTGGTCTGCCTCGTGAAGGTGTATTTCAGCAATCAGGGTTCACATTCGGTCACGGGTGCTGGTCCGCACGTTGATGAGCCCATTCGCCGTGAAGCTCTTGCCTCCCTGCTCGTCTGAGACATGGTGGCGAACAGCTTGTTTTGGCCTGTAATTGGACTGCGAGTGGAAAAGACAGAACAAAACCGACCGTGACAAAGCAATGCGGCCGAGTGCTTGAATTATACGCCGTGAGCGCACCTAGTCCTTTTTTTATTTATTTATACATTTCTTTCATTGGTGCGATGACACGGTCGCTGAAGGCAGCATATACGGAACGCCGCTGCAATCAACAAAGTGGAGTGGGAGGAGACTAGACGCATTGTCAGCGTGACGAATTGTATACGAGATATCCGGAGTCTTTATCCATCGAACTGTGATGGTCACTGATTTGCACACGCCCTGTGTGCATGCGCTGCATACGGTGCCGCTAGAGTGGCCAACAGTCCTTGCACAGCTTGTGATTCGGCCTACTGTATGTAGCTGCACGACTGTCTTTGCAATCAGGCAGCTAATTGGTTGGCAGGATCTCTGCCAGCACAAGGGGCTGTCTGCGAAGAAGCGGAAACGGAACGTTGTGCGTTTCTTCGTTTCTTGATCTTTCGCCCCGTTTTTCTCCTTCTTTCTCATGATAACAAGAACTTGCTTCAATGTATACCTCAAAATAGCCTCGGCCTTCCCTTGTAGCGCTTGTAGCGCTTGGTCCTGCCCCTTCCTTTTATGTGCCGTTGTAGCGCTGTCTATCCGAAGTCGCCACACCACTTACAGGTTTCTGTGATCTGCCTGCTTCGGCTCTTCGTATAGGCAATGCTGTCGTATATGCGCGGTGTCGTGTGGGCGTGTTTTTTTGTCTTGTTGCTAAAAAAAACGGCCGTGCCTCATATCACGAAAAAAAAAAATCCATTGGTGTAACAGCGGGGATGAAAGGACGCGTGCTGTGGTCTGAACAATTTTTCTTTGAGAGCATTCTCTTTTACAGAACATCACTTCACTGCTGGCTTGTTGCGTATACGTATCTGAATCATACAACTATTGCGCTCTGTTAAAGCATTACCCTTGGATTATATATATATATATATATATATATATATATATATATATATATATATATATATATATACAAGAAACTTTTTTCTTGTTTAATGTCCTGAAGACCTGCTTGTGTGCTTTGATAAAAAGTGTCGTTACGCACCGTTATAAACACTCGCTTCAATCCGCTGAACTTTTTTGAGTTACATAGTTACAAAAATAAGTCGCCAGTAGCTTTCCCACATATGCATATTTCCCGTCTTCATTCATTACGAAAGAACTTTTGAGAACCAGTTTAAAAACACGTTGCTGCATGTATTGCGATATTGCAGATCTCAAGTCGCATTGCTCTTTTAGACCACCAGATACGTGTCAAAATAATAATATAAACAAAACGCGCATAGACAATTTTTATGCATGGTGCTGATGTGCATCTTACAAGAAAATCTGCAAAGAGTGGCGCGTAGCTTCACATATTCGTTTCTTGAGAATGCGCTGATTGTTACTGAGTCGTTATCATTCCGCTTACAGTGTGTGGCTTCGTTTCCGCTCGTATAGCAGAGGTATGAAACCGACAAGTTGAGAATCTCAGTGAGGAGCCTCGCTTTTGGGCTTGGAAGTCTATATGCAAATCTGGTACCCTTGATGGCTATTTACAGCAATCTTGATTTTTTTTTTCGTTCAGACAAAACGTCCTTTTTTTTTTCGACAAGGGTCACATCGTTAGGAAGCCACACGACATGCGTTTAATCCGAGTCGCACATGCGGGCCCTCGGACCACGCACGTCGCTATGGTAGACTACGCAAAGACCCTGTTTGTACAAAACTACCCGGCGAATGCGAGCTCACGTTCGCTTAACGACGGGACGCTGCGGAGATTTGTCTCCGAGGGATTTGCAGTGGGGGATTGTCCTCTATCGCCGTTGCCGCATCCGATGTCGAGCCCCACTTGCCTGAATTTCCTTTAAACGAAAATAAAAAAAAGATATCCTCAGACCGCCTCTACTCGCAGCTTTAAACACCCGCCATTGTTGTCTTCCCGCGCATGCGCAGTTCATGTAAGTCTTGTATTCCACCCCAGATGCGCATTATAGTGGTCGTTCCCACTGTTGCGATGAGGCGCACTGACGGTTTTATTTCAATTACATACGTGATAACTTGGTAAATACGTTGGAACGTTCCTAGTGCATTATTCAAGCGAGATCCGTTCTGAAAACAAGAGAGCTTACACACCAAGCACTGTTTTTCAACCTCTTCACAAGGTAATGGTACCCTCGACCTCACTGACATCGACCGCATTGTTGTTATTGCAGAGAACAGGAAATGGAGACATTGTCCTGTCAATATTCTCGATTGCTTTTCACTTCTGGGCAGCGGTGTTGTGCTACTCTTGGGTGAACGTATCGTTATGCCCCCTTGTTCTCAGTCGCTCGCTCACTATCTAGTTGTTATAAGCGTATGAACGCCGGTGCATAAAGCGTCAAGCTTGCAACGTATATAATTGTCAAAAAACAAGAGTTGCCACGCTGGAAAGTGCCTAATCGATTTGCGCAGATGTCGATTTCTCTTTCATGTGTTTTTTATCATCTTTGCAGAAAGGCAATGATTAATATAGGCGTACCTCTATCAGCTTACGGGCATACTGGGTTGTTATGCTCAACTAAAATCTTGCCGTTTTATGGGGCTTTATTCTTAACGTATATATAAATATTGCATTGGTGTTACCCTATGCACTCGCGTTTTCTTGCAGTTTATTTTTCATATTGTAACATGGTCACAGCTACGTGAATGCTGCTAAGTTGACGCAGCAAATTGGTACATATTCTGCATTTCCGTTCTTGATGGGCTTGCTCCCGCGCTGATGTATACATATGCGTAATGGCGTGCTTGTCATTGATTGGGGTATGCTTTTCAACATCGAAGTCCAGTTCGACTAGACAGTCACGATGCCAGTCTATACGGACGTATTTGCGGAAAAGCCTTTAAGTCTACAAGATCACTGGGAGTGTTACTCGAACCGCGACCTCACGGAAAGCTAACTCTCCCGAAATCCCTGCAACATCCATACAGCTGATGCCTTTACACCAATCAACAAACAGCTCCGGCCAGAGTGCGTCAATAAACCCAGGGTTAGAGACAGCTGGGTGCTCTGTGATATGGCTTTGGTGCTCGCCGGATAACGAATCCAGGGAAGCCCCAATGTCCGCTCTTTTCGGTTGGCCCATCCCCTGTAGTTGGATTGTTCTATTAGATTTCGGTGGCTTCTGAGTAGGCGCCCCCACTCGATGCCCCAACACGTGCACGAGAGGCCTTCTTGCGAGCGCGCATGTCTGGCATGGCCGATCGGCGCATAGCCGGCGCCATCCGTCAGGAGAGCAGTGAGGCGAGACCCTCGCGAGGATTACGAGGCCGTAGCCGCAGTCCCGGGCCGTTGATGAAGCCAAGCCAAGAGTGGCCAGCCAGATGCGCCTTGCCATCGCGGTGCCGAAAGGGCGGCTGCGAGAAAATGCGTTTTCATCCCAAATTACACGCGCTACCTGCCAATGCCTCCTCCTTACTTCGTGGCCCGATCATGCTTGCTCAGATTTCTTTTTCGATGGATTTCTTCTCTCCACCTTTCTTCTCGTTCCCAAGGCTGATTCTCAGTTAATCGCGGTGCTCAACCATGCGTTTCCATTGACTTCTCTCCACGTCCATCTATTAGATATAGATGGACGTGAAAGGTATATGCTATAGTTATAGTAGCGAATGCCCAGCTGCGATTTCGACTGCTTTTCTCGCATTTAGCCGACGCCCACAAACGAGCTTTCCAACAACGTCAAAAAGGTTTGTTAATTTGTTTTCTTATTCTAACTGTGTCACCCGTATGTTTTAGGATCACCGCTAGATGGCTGTCAAATAAACTTTGCCAGTTTTATTGGGAAGATTGCTCTATCTTCGCTATAAGGCACCCTTTCTTCTAATCCTTTGTCTCATGTAGTAATTGAGTCATTTTTATATCGGTTGAGTCATTAAAAATCGGAGACGGGTGGTTCAGTTTGTGGATGGTTGACCAGTCTGTGGACTTCGCATATGCTAAGATAGGCACATGAGAAAATGCTAGTGTGGCCATTGTACGCTGTTACGCAATTTACAATAACTTGCTTCACCAACTCTCATCAGGGTCGCTACACGTAGACCACTGGCATGCCGTTGACATCAAACTGCTGTCGATGACAGAGGCCAAGTCATATATGTCTACATGGATTTGCTCCTAAAAAACAACAATATAGAAACTGGTTGCCAAGATGCAAAACCTAGCCTTCAAAAAAATCATTTTCCCCCAAAAAAACGTAATCCTTGTGAATCACGAGATAAGATTGTCATCGCTCCGGGGTTGAGCAGTGGTGCAGTTAGTGGAAGGCAAGGAGCAGCAACGGTTCATCGGAATGCTGCATGCCTCCGTTATACGACGTACACCAGACAAGCGGGGTCGACCTCGGCCCAGCAAACTAAACAGGCGTCCTTCGACAGCGTACGAGGGGGTGAACAGAGCGATGCACCAGGATGTGATCTCTTGAGCGTGTCGTGGCTGATGCCGAGGATATTTTTTTGCTCCTCGCAATTATGCGCGTGTATTCACGAGGTTTTCTTCGATGTATTATATATATATATATATATATATATATATATATATATATATATATATATATATATATATATATATATATATATGCATTCACCTACGGTAGAACCAACTCTCGCTATGAGCAATGCCAGGCCGCACCCGCTACCCGACCACCGTCTCCACTCTGTCTGTGGACTCGCTTATTAGGGTCAGCCAGTGCCTTCCAGCCCGCGTGCGTTGCGTTGCGTCCTAACGTGTTTGGATTGTGCGCGGAAAAATGCACAAGAAAGGTCGTAAAGAGCGTGCCTACGGGCTCCTGTTTGTCGTTAGCGATGTTTTTCTGGCACGAGCGAGTATTAAAGCACTTCCAGCGTAGCCCCGGCTCTGGCATTTGCGTTGACAAGGTATCTCTTTAATGACAGTTCCTGGAGAGTGCATTCAGCGCTTATGAGACGCTTTGACGAAAGCCACGTGAAGGCAACGATTAACGATGCTAGAGAAAAGCACACGGGTCGTAATGCGAAAGTGGTCGATTGGCCTCCAGTGCCGCCGAATTGTTCTTTCAACCATTTTATTATACTTATTTAATAATTTCCCGCACCAGAGTAAAACAACTGCAGGTAAGCACGCCTATGCTAATTTTTTTTGCTTTGCTTTCAGTGTGTCTCACGTGGTTCGTTGCAAAAGAGCCTCGTTGGGTTCGTTTTCTTTCGTTAATTTCACGAACGCCGGTTCTCGTTACTGTGACAGAGAGAAGGCACAGGAGAGGATGACATTTTCGTCCCCTGTTTTTACGTAAAGATTTTACGCCTCACAGATATCAGTGGTGGAATCGCAACCGAAAATTGTGAGGCCGGCGAACGAATGCGCCGTGGAAAGATCGCCGGTCATATCCGTATTCATACGTGCTGTTTTCCGAAAACTAATGCTCTCTAGATAACGGGCTCGCCGGCGATCGGCCGTTTCTTATATGGAAATATAATCTTTCATCGAGCTCACTTGTGGTTTCACTCTGCCACCATTCATTTTTTCCTAGAAACGACAGAATTCCCATTGCTTTCGACGCCCCGCCGTGGTGGTCTAGTGGCTAAGGTACTCGTCTGCTCACCGACAGGTCGCGAGATCGGATCTCGCCTGCGGGTGGCTGCATTTTTGATGGAGGCAAAAATGCTGTATGCCCGTTTGCTCAAATTTAGGTGTATGTTAAGGAATCCTAGGTGTTTGAAATTTCCGGAGTCCTCCACTAAGGCGTCTCTCATAATCATATGGTGGTTTTGAGACGTTAAATCCCACATAATGAATCATCATTATTTCACTGCTTTTGACGGCAGCGAGTTAAGCGTTGCGGTGCTATTCACGTGGATGAAAGTTTCATTCCTGGCATGAAGCAAGCACAAAATTAGGAGGAAGCATAGCATTGAGCAACGCCATAGAAAGAAGAAAGAAAGAAAGAAAGAAAGAAAGAAAGAAATATAGATAGATAGATATATATATATATATATATATATATATATATATATATATATATATATATATATATATATATATATATATATATATATATATATATATATATATATATATATATATATAGATAGATAGATAGATAGATAGATAGTCAGCACTGCACATACTCACGTGCCTTCCCGATGCGGGAAGGGCCCTCGAATTGTCATCTCCTAAATGTGCTAGCACTGTATTATCGTAGTTATCCGTCGATGCATGTCATAATAGCAGCGACCTCTAGGCCTCTACATAAGGTGACCAGCACTGTGAATCTCGCCCCAACCATCGAACGCACACGCTTCGGCTGGGAATGTATATAGCCGTTAAAAGCGCATAAAACTCAAGCGCCGTTATCGCTCTTCATCCTTATACAACCGTTACTCCTGCAGCGCGGTCTCGGCCTCTATGGCATTCTTGCAAAACATCCACCGAACCACCTACCGACATAAGGTACACTGTGACTACTTAAGGGTTCACGGCCTCACTTTATCCTCCTTTTGACGCTGAAAGTTTTTTTACAATGTCCTTGCATCGCAAAGTGCACCTTTTTCACACATTCTGTTTTTGTTGCGCTTATTAAAACGCCCGAAATTGCTTTCCTTGTCATTATTTCTTGTTTGTCTCACCAGCACGCGTCGGGGTAGACCTCCAGCGGCCACCCACACACCCGCCACACGGGGGTCGTTTGGTTTTACTGCACGTGCCTTCCTGCTAGACCTTTTAAAATGTTAGAGTGCCTCGATCCGTGTTTACTTTTCGGTCATACCCGCACCCATAAAAATCATTCTAAAGGCCGACACGCGCCGCATATATGAGTAGGGCGCTTCGCTAATCGCAACATTCCTGTCTCTATGCACGCTAAAGCACTGCGCTGATATTAATTTCTGGCGTTGGCAGCCGAAGCATTCTTCAGCATTTTTGGGGCGGGTGGTAAATGATGAAGGAAAACTCAGTAGGGTTTAATGAGAAATGAACAAGGGACGAACTAGTTCACTTACGATTACAGCGATTGTTGACCTTTTTGTGGCAGTGTATATCAAATTTGGGTGCCCGAACCCACCAAAATTAGGTCACACCGACACTTATGCCTTTATGTAAGATCACTTGAAGGCAAAAGTCATCTTCATTTGCTTCTTGGTCTGACAATAACAAACTCCCAATCTCTTCTCCCCACCCTGGTACCACATGGTTGAATGCTTTTTGCACACAACACGGTTTGGCGTGGCCTCCGGGATCAGCCCGATTTTGACCAAGCGACAATGTCATGCTATGAAGTCATAATATGATGTACCTTGTACTTCATAACATTTGGATACTTGTGACATCACAATTACGTCATATAATTACGTCAGTGTTACGTAATTTCATCATGACGTCACAGGGAGACGTCATCACATGGTGATGATCTTTGGCATCCCTCGTGCGGACGCCGACGGTCTAGCGGAAATGTAGCAATGTATAGCGGGAATGTAGAAGCAGTGCCGGGAATCCCTCTTTACTACAGTAGGAATGGTAATCATACCAGGAGATTGTAGAGTGGTTCGATGGCAAGAAGCGTAGTAACGGTGATGCTGAGTGTACGCGTTGTAGTGTCCGACGTTTCGGCAACGCTCACGCCACTGTGCAGGCGCACACCGTTCACGTTTTCCAGTGACTCCTTTCCTGCCGCGCCTTGCCAAAACAACCCCGCGAGTCGCTTGTCTGCAAGGAAGCGTGAGCTTTCAACCGTCGTAACTCTTTCGGCACGCCTTATTCACCCCCCTGACTGGAGTGTTCTCTTGCGAGCGTTTTCTCTCTGAGGTCTTTCTCTCGCTCCCGCACACAGTCATAAAACGAGAGTGCATGGCTTCACGTGGTGTGTAAGCTCTATTCGGGAAGAGAGAGGCTTTCCAGAAGGCTAACAAGACAACCATAGTTACAAAAAAGAAAAAAAAAAGAAATGAGAAAGAAAGCTTACTGCCGTGCTTAATGTCGCGAATGCAAAATATAGAGCGAGGAGAACGGGAATTATAAAAAACAATGACCACGCAACATTTTTTGTAAAAGATCCTAAAATTTCGGTGCTATACGTAATTTGGTACACTGTGTGAGCAAGTTCGATGTACTGCCCAATCCGAATACATAACGTGTGGGTGCATCTATGTCGTGCAAACCGGCAGGTGCATAAATGACTGCCTCCGAGAACACCGAAACAATGTGCACGATGTGGTACAAGGGCATCTTAGCATTCATTGCCGAGATTGTGGGTGCACCCCTCTCTTTGATCAGTGCTCAATATTGGCAAGGCACAGGGATCAGCTTACCCGAAAAATTATTGAAGCCGAAAGATACACTTGCTAGGAGATAAATGTGTAAGCACATCATCGATTGCTTGATCACAGGCTGAACGTGATTACCTAGCTGGGCTTTGAGGCAATAGAGGACCTGTCACACGTGTTTGTTACTGATGTGTAGATTAGGCGTGCCTTTACCTTCATGCTCTGTTATCATCCTTTTTAGCAGTATATATTCTTGCCACTCTGTCAAATAAAGTTATTTGGAAGTCAGCGCTCTTTCTGTCTACCCTGTCCTTTTTCCTTTGTTCGCGCGCTGAAACATCTTGCAAATATGACTACGCACCAACTAGCCCAAGTTTCCACTTTTGTGACATAACAGTTGCCATTGTCAGTAATGATAAATTACCAAACATAGAAGGCCCCTGCAGACAGCCTTTTGACATGGAAGATTATCTTAGCTGGTGCAGCGTCATCAGGGTGATGGCGGAGATGCTTTCTTTTGCGTCATTCCAAGCCTCCATCTTCGCCTACACTTTTTTCTTGTACATCGCTTGTAGTCCTGTTAACTGCTTATAAGACGTATGATATTCCAGATGTGGCAACTGCGGTGAGAATCTGAACACTTTTACTCTGTTCACTCGGCAGGGGGAGGAAGCGAAAGGGAAAGAATAGCAGAAGGCGCAAGTCCGGTTTGCTATTCTACGTGGTGGAAGGACATATAGGGTTTGTAGTGTTAACGTTGCTTGGGTTAGATACGCTATTCTCGATACGCTATTCTCGAGTAGCGTATGGTGCATGCTCAATGGCACCAAATTCGAAGGCTAACTTTTATGCGCCCTGTTCTAAAACTAGAGACCACGTTTTAAAGATTCAATAAACTAATACACTACTGACCACTGCAACCTACCGTTACTTGCAGAGAGCGATACCGGAAGGTTCCGAAAGACACGTTTTATAGACTTTTGAAGAAGTCTGTTGCAGACACGTGTAACATGACAATTCCTTAATAGAAACATAAGGCTGTATACCAAGTACGAATGTTTATATGTATTGAACTTTTGACATCAACATAGTACTGATCGAAATTAATGACTGAAATTTCGCCGCAACATGTCGGGGCACGTCAAAATGGAGATGAGACAGACATTTCGCTCTGAATTGTGTTCCCGTGTTAGTATCACACAAGCAGCGTTACTCTATATACTTTATGTATGCCACTCCGCACCGCAACAAACCCCAGCAAAATTCCTTTTGTGCAGTGCATGGCACGGGAAGTAAGGCTTGTACTGAACATGCACAAGCTTCCAGAAGTTACAGTTGATCTTTCCTAGCGGAAGGTTTCATAATTGTTGACACAATAACGCACTCCATTTTGCCTTCTCCTAAGACGACACCAAGGCGAAAAGCGTTTATTTCTTCTAAGTCGATTGCATCGAACCCCTCTCCCCCCCTCTCTTTCCCGTGAGCTTTCGCAACCAACAATGGTTCCGCAGTGTGAGCGAGTGAAGACGTTATTGGGTTCACGTTAGGCGCTAGTGACCTCAATGCCCCCTCGGGGACGGCCAGGTTAAACCTGACTGCCCTCACAAGATCCGTAGAGTTTACTAAAAATTAACCAGAGGGGATGCGATCATTCAGCGACCATGGAAGTGAAGGGTAGTTAGTACACGGATTTACCTAGAGATCATGCTTGCAGGCCTCTAACCACACTTGTGGCTTCGTTTGTTGCTGTGTTTGGTTTTGTTTCGAAGGAATTAACCAACCCTTTTGAACTTCGTGACCCGATTTGAAATGGTAAGCCTCAGAGACCAAGGGGGTGAAATGCCACTGCTGAACGTTTGCTGTTTTTTGTTTCGACACAAAACAGCGTCAAGCCATGCGGGCTCAAACGGAGCCAGAAGTATGAAGATCAGACAAATACGTGTACTACCCATCATTCACACGCTCGCCGAAGCGCCGTCCGTTGCAGCTCGCATAGACACTAGTGCCAGAGTTCTCTCCTATTGATTTATACGAAACTATATGCACGGGCCCCCTGGACAGACATTTTGTGAGGTCAGGTCTAGGGCCTTAACGAGCTCCATTTCATCTTATAGGAAAGGAACGCAGCCCTACCGGGCATGCTTGAAGTCCGCGTAACTGTTATGCTTCGGGAATCGCAGGCATTGGAAGCTTTCAGTATAGCTCACGTCATTTTGCAGTGACTCCGGGATCGGCTCACCATCGTCCAAGCAACCGTGTCCTGTTATGACATCTTCATGCGAATTAACTATAAGTGAGGACATGCGGTGACGTCGTCACGTGATGATATTTTGCATCACTTGCGCTAACACCATCGGCACTACCGATGCTGGCGGTTACTGTTCGCGTTTGATGAGGCATCTTATAGTTTCGCCAAGGAATGTCTTCACCAAGATTGTTTTTAAGTATCATTTCTGAATTATGTCGTGACATTGCGTACCAATAATTCTTGAACGACAGGTAATGTGACACACCTCATTACAAGTCGGTGGCGTTCACAGCTGCGTGGCACCTGGCGGGGTTGCAACTGTACCGCGTTGAGTTGCATGGTTCCGCGTGTACATAGAAAGCTGTGGAAGGTGCGAGGAATGCTACAACTAAGCGGTTGCGACAATGTGTATGCCTTCGTGATTGATGTGGCTGGGAGTGAGCCGCCTAACGACGTCCGAAATTGATCTCGGCTTTCTTCACTTGAGGCCCGATGTCATTTTTCTCGGGCAATTCTTTACCGTTTCCCTTCAGTCGCTCTTTGTCTCCGTGCATCATTTGGAAACAAAAAAGCTGCTAGCCCTAATGGATCCTTGGTTTGTGCCGAAGGCCCGTAGTGGTGTGCAGTCAGCTCTGAAAGTGTGTAGTTCAGTATTCCCTATTGGAGGGTGGGGAGGGGGAGGGGGCAAAGATTTTTCGCAGAGACCCATCTCCAGCCCCCATGGGTAGATTCCAAAACATGACATGCTTTTCAATGAATGAAAAAAAAATTCAGACTAAGTGATGATATGATGACCTGCATTTAGACCCCTGCTTTCTGATAATAAATATTGGAAGTTAGCAGTTCCGGCAAGACAGGATCAATGGCCCACTATTATTGTAAATAATTTTTTTGGTCCATAGCCCTGCCCTTTAAGAAACGATGGAACAGACCCGACTCAGTGAAATTGTGAGGCAAACTTTGCGCTTTCACTTGCATTGCCCTGGAAGATGGGATGTGAGGGCGCCACCACTACTAAATTCCTTACCCTTGCACACATCAACGGCTGTCTGTCCTACCATGAATTATGATAATGATAACTTTCTAGGGTTTAACGTCCCAGAATCATGATATCACTATGAGAGACGCCGTAGTGAAAGGCTGTAAATTTGGACCTATTGAGGTTTTTTAACGTGCTCCTGAATCTAGGCACATGGTCCTCAAGCATTTCCGCCTTCATTGAAATTGCGGCCGTCCGTCGCGGCAGGGATTCGATACCGCGACCTGTGGGTTAGCAATCGAACATCATAAACACTAGACCACCGTGTCGGGTGTGTACCCTGATTTGTGCAGTCATAGCAATATGCCTGGTGCTCCGTCTGCGAGTCGGGCTCTTAATGCATAGCCACGTTGTCTAGGTATACCAAAGTACGCATATACGCATACGTGTGGTTTGTTGCAGCTACTGCGTGCATGCTGGCAAGCGGGATCCGGAGACTACGACGTCGTTGTAATAGTACTCATGTCGAAGAAACTCGCTCTTGACGCTTGTCACACGTGTTTAGGCCGACCAACTTGCGGATAATGCATATGAGGAAAACTTCCGTGTGCCACTGAGACTTAGTACGTATAAAATATGGGTCTATAGCGGAGATATTGTGATTTAACGACGTACAGATGAGAAACGCATGTGTTGTTTCCTGCAAACATATGCTCCTCTTTGTGAGTTTTCGTTCTTTTGTTCACATTTACTTCTTTTATGTAGGGCTATCTTTTATTCTTTTATTCCGCAGGCACTGTGCTCCTTTCGGTGACAGAAGACGGTTCGGTGGTTAAAGGTACGCATATTTTTTTCTCTTTCTGATTCAGAGTTTGCGTTTACTCATGCTTGTAATATAAAATGCTGCAAATGAATGTGCTGCGTCATGCTTCTCGTTGCGTTTGGTGCTGTCCGGGACCACGGTTGGCAAGCAAGGGCTGGAGGACAGCTAATCAATATGCCACGAAGGCATTAAAATAATTGTTCTGTGTCCTTTCTAGTTTTTTGTTACTGTTGATTGAAACGCTAACAAGGGTCCGTGCACCTCGGAAGCTAAACCGTGATGTTTTACGGAGACAGCATGCAGTCACGTAAAATTGCTAAGGTCAGCGTAGACAAAACTACGAAGAAAGAAATGAGGAGAGTTGGAGGGTGAGAAAAAAAGATATAAAAAAATCGAGAGAGCACGGTGGGATCACGCGTTGTCTGCAACAATGTATCACCTTGGTGCGCGCCTGGCAGTCGTCATTCTCGCATCACCCATCAGTGCCTGTTTCGCGTTATCTGGCACATGTGTGCCTGAATGCAAGAGCTGCCTTTTTCGGCATTTGTTTGTTTTATTTTTCGGTGGTTGTTTGCGTTCTTAAAACATTTCACTTGAGAAAAGTCAGAAAAAAAATACTGCAATAGAGTAGTGTTTTGAGCGAATCGGTATACATATTCATCATGCGTAAAGTTCAGCACGCACGAGAATGACGAACGAAGCGGAAGAGGCAAAGAGGACTAGCGCCTAGTGGATGTTGTAGATATTTATTGGTTCTTCTCTAATAAAACTTTCATTTGTGAGTCAGCGCTGGTCCTGTTTGCTTGTATTAATATGTGGGCTTTACCGTCCCAAAACCACCATATGATTGTGAGAGAGGCCGTGGTGGAGGGCTCAAAAAATTTTGATCACCTGGAGTTCTTTAACGTGCACCTAAATCTGAGCATGGGCCTCATGCATTTCTGCGTTCATTGAAAATGCGGCCGCCGCTGCCGGCATTCCTGTTTGCTTCATTCGTTTTATCTGTTGTTCACGTGAGCCCTGTATTTCAGGCATGACTGAACAAGTAGACGAAAAATTTAGACAGCATTCCTTAAACGTCTGGCTTCAGCTATAGAAAAAAAAGGAGAGAGAGAATGAAGTGCGTCATTAGGCTGTAACAATTACAAATAAGTGATATTTTTTCTAGATTAAATTGAATTGCTTTCGTATAGAGTGGAAAGAGAAAAATTTTTTTTTGTAAAAGAAATATAGCACGAGTTTTTTTCATCGTCGTAGCCAATTGTCGTTCATTGATTGATTGATATGTGGGGTTTAACGTCCCAAAACCACCATATGATTATGAGAGATGCCGTAGTGGAGGGCTCCAGAAATTTCGACCACCTGGGGTTCTTTAACGTGCACCCAAATCTGAGCACACGGGCTTACAACATTTTCGCCTCCATCGGAAATGCAGCCGCCACAGCCGGGATTTGATCCCGCGACCTGCGGGTCAGCAGCCGAGTACCTTAGCCACTAGACCACCGCGGCGGGGCCAATTGTCGTTCATTGCATTCGGTCAAGGCAATTCATTCCAGCAGAGAGTGTTTGCGGCAATCAGCACACATATATGTGAATACAATAAAATAAATAAGCAGTGAAAAGCGCTGTACCTCATTTATATTTGATCATCGTATTACCATCTACAGCTCACTCAGTTAGTAGTAAATTTGTAAAACCCTAACTATGATCACCACTTTCCCCAGAACGTCTGAAGTACCAAACCCCTTAGGATTTGAGCGATTGCTCTGTAAAATGAAATATTGTTAATGAATAAACACGAGTCACATTGTAGAATAGTTCGAAATGAGTTATAACGGTGACGAAAAAGTCAAGAATTAAGTTACCTACTCGTTCGCGTAGGACGACTCGAATGCGAAAGATATGTGCATGATATATCGCCTTATTCATATTCCTCATCACCTTGATTTCACACTTTCACGAAGATGAAATAGTTGCAACGCTTCTGGTGAATGACGCTAATTTCTGCGGCAATTTATGAAGCATGGCATACAAGTCACGCAAGCGCCAGTTTTTTCAAATATTTTTAAAATCATACACACGCCACAAACATTAAACGTACAATGTTAACGGGCAGCTCTCGATTGATTGATATGTGGGGTTTAACGTCCCAAAACAACCATATGAACATGAAAGACGCCGTAGTGGAGGGCTCCGAAAATTTAGACCACCTGGGGTACTTTAACATGCACCCCAATCTGAACACACAGGCCTATGGCATTTTTGCCTCCATCGAAAATGCAGCCGCCGCAGCTGGGATTTGATCCCGCGACACTGCTGGTCAACAGCCGAGTACATTACCACTAGACCACCACGGCGGGGCTAACGGGCAGCTCTCGCGCATGGAGTCACGATCAGCGTGGGCACATTTCCGTGCCCCCTCCCCCCTTTTTTACTTTATTTTTGGTACCTCTCGTGTTGTCATCGGTCACTCGTTCCGCTTCGTCAGGTACATAATGCTTTCGCTTTAATAACAGCAACATTCTTCGTCATTTTTCCTCCCTCATCTTCTTTCCTCTTTATTACCTCTAATCTTTGTTTCCTCTCTTTCTTCCCTTCTCCCAAAAGAGTGAGCAGGCGTTGTGCCCCTGCAGGTGGCAGTTTCCCTCTTTCCTCTCTGTCCTTGTGTATCTGTGTATGCAAATCAAATAAATAAATAATAAAATACATCGCGTGGTCTATTTGCACCCAGCGCGCCTGCAAATCACAGACTGCTGGGAGGAGGGTAAGGAGGAATGAAGGGAAGTTTACCAGGAGTGACGCTGGTTGGCCAGCTAGCACTGCAGGGGAAGTCAAAAAGCGGAATTGTCTGGTACACCCGAATCGCTCGTCGGGCTTTGACCAGCAAAAGCTCCATCTTCTGTTTCACGCACTTCGGCTAAGTTCGTGGATCTCTATTTCTCCTCTCTGAAGTTCTTAAAAGGCTTTCGGCGCGTGACGAAGGAAGCCGTTCGGAGAATCACAGTCGAGTGCGACCTTTTCTTAACAGTTACTCTCGTCAAACGAAGGTGAATAGCATGCGGCATCGTACACTTCACGCGTGTAATTTTCTTTTTCTTTTTTGTGCGCCCTACATTACTAGCGACTGCGCTTTAAGATGGATGCCCTGACGTGGCTCGGGATGGTTCGAGGCAGTGACAAGAGTACGGCGCTCGTTCGGGAACGTCACTTGCGCGATGGTGAGTGCGTTTTGATTGATGCGCTGCGAGACTGCAACTATGAGCAACCATGAGAAAGAAAGAAATAAATAAAGAAAGCTGTGGAAAGAGATGGCGGGGCCTCGGGCTATAGCCAGCCAGCGCAGGTGAACGACGCTTCTTTCTCAACTTGGCTGGTTGCCGGTCGCCGGTGATTTGTCAGCGCGAGATAGATGGTCGCGTAAGCGCACGTGCGAGCTCGTTAAAAGCACAATCGACGCGCCTCGAAGTGCTTGCCAGTGAACGGCAACAAAGGAGACTGGGCTCTCTGAGCCATTGGCCCCCGGCGCCAGCGTACGTACTAGATTGACAGAGTTCGCTTTAGCCTTTGCATCTCGCATTTCGTTAAGCGCGGGACAGACGGTGCGATGTTTCGTGCGATGTGGCGTGCCCCGCACACCGCCACTGGTATGCGGCGTTTCGGGACACATAGGGGCGAACGAGCAACCAGTGGCAGGCTCCACCTCCATGCGGTGACTCCGCATGCACGTTCGAAAGACTTCGTTTCATTGTAATTAATCACGAAACAAGCAGCTTTGTACAGCCAAGCTTCGTTTTATAGATAGATAGATAGATAGATAGATAGATAGATAGATAGATAGATAGATAGATAGATAGAAAGATAGATATTCTGATCCAGAAGAATCTTCTCTCCATTTTAAAGGGGCAAGACTGTGGGCCGTTCCCACGTTGGGACAGCGAGGCCAAGCCTCACCGCCGCATCATGGGCCTTCTGGACAGCCCGGAGCTGGTCAAACCAGTAGTGACTCTTGGCAAAGAAATGAAATTATATAAAAACAATATTAGGAATAAGACGGTGCCTTCGTGAACGAAAAGCACGTAGCAACAGTGGCAACAGCTGATTCCTCAACGACTGCGGAATTGTGACGTAAAGAATGCGACGTGCTAGTGTGGTCTTCCCTGCTGGTCTCAATCGCTGACGTTGGGATGTTTTCGAAGTTTTAATGCCTGCATTTTAAAAACTCGGCTGGACAGTCTTTTTTTTCCCGCCCATTGATGATGACATAAACAAACGTACAAACTATGAAACACGTATAAAAACGCAAGAGACAATGCATCAATCAGGCCCCGCCGCGATGGTCTAGTGGCTAAGGTACTCGGCTGCTGACCCGCCGGTCGCGGGTTCGATTCCCGGCTGCGGCGGCTGCATTTCCGATGGAGGCGGAAGTGTTGTAGGCCCGTGTGCTCAGATTTGGGTGCACGTTAAAGAACCCCAGGTGGTCGAAATTTCCGGAGCCCTCCACTACGGCGTCTCTCAAATTCATATGGTGGTTTTGGGACGTTAAACCTCACATATCAATCAATGCATCAATCAGGTTCACGATAGGCTGCAAATGGCGAACAAGCGCAAAACAACTGCGTGTCTTCTTAGCATTTACATTATTTGCTCCCAAATAAATGCATATCAACAGAGAATCTCATATCATCTTGGACAAATGCGAGTTTCATGTTTTATTTCGGCGTACTTGCAATTGCTGTTGTATTACAGCCCACGCTCTCGTGCATTCACGACTTGTTCCCAAAAAGTGCCGAGCCACATTGCGGTCACCCGCAATGTGGCTCGGCCCTTTCGTGATTTAGCGATGTTTTTTCTAGTTTTGGGGGGGCATTTTTCAGTGTTTCAGCTTGTGTTGGCAGCATTTTGCGAGCAATCAAAATATGCGCATCAACACGCTTCTGCCGTAAAGAGACACTAAAGTCATAACAGCATGTGTTAGATGGATGTTTTGGAAACTACTGCCATTAGTTGTGCCACCACAGCTTGCTGTCAAACTGGCAAGGATATAACTGATAGAACTGATGGTATCATGAGAAATGACACACACACACACACACACACACACACACACACACACACACACACACACACACACACACACACACGCGCACACACACGCACACACACACACACACACACACACATTCTTTCTCTCTCTCTCTCTCTTTCTCGCACGCACGCACGTATCTTACGTTACAGCTTTTTGTAAGGTGATTTTGCGGTGAGCTACGATACTCTGTAGGTATATGAGAAGTGAATTCTCCAAGAAATTGACACTGACAACTTACGAATGAAAAATTGACATCCTCTAGCTGATCACTGATCAGCCCATGCAAGGTAGAGTGAACGCTTGTTTGGTGAACCTGTCTAACTCACTTCCACCCATTCATTTTTATTTTTTTTTCTTTCTTCGCCTTCACCCAGGGCCAAGTCTACTATGCTTCAGAAGCCACACTTTTTTTTTTACAGCGACAGCTGTTATGAGATCACAACATCGTTCACGTTCGTGCTGCCGCTGACGCCAGTGTCCGTAGCCACTATCGCTCGAAATAAGAAATAAAAACTGTGTAAACAAAAACAAAATCATAGTATACCCACGGAGTGAATGTTGATGAGTGGGGCTAAAGCGCTTGAAGTTTTAATTGATCAACCAAAACCCACCTGCGAATATAGGAATATAGCCCAGTATTATACTGCTAAGCCGCGCTTGTGCTTGAAACTTTTATGTGAACTGGCCTTAGGCTGGCTTCATGTCGGGAAGTAAATCGCGTTATAATGAGTTATAAAGCGTTTTAGAACAATAAAAAAACAATCAGGTGTCACATAATGCGAATTGCGTAAAGATTGGGTCGTCGAATGCTCCAACCGTGTACAAAAGCTCGATCTTGTTCACATATTAATGGTAGAGCACACGCAATGTGGGGAATTGTGGGCATTAAAAGCTCTGCTATAATTCTTAATCGTATAGTAAAGCACAGCACAAAAAATGCACAATGTTCCTTGCAAGTGTTTGGCAGGTACCATGCTTCTCCGAAGAATGACGAGTGATGGCATAGTGAATACCCCCCTACTACACATTACTTAATGATGTAGTGAGTATCCTGCAAGTGTGCGTGGCAGTTACCTAAGGATTGTTTAAACAATGCTCTGAAAGGCCGCTATTCCAGCTTTCGCTGTGACAGTGCCGCGCGCTTCGCGCAGGCCTGTTGTTTCTTTTTTTCGTCAAAGCAGCGCAGAAAACTTCTACTTCGCTATCACAGGCCTCATGCGGACACTCGCGAACACACGTGTGATGTACGTGAGAAAACACGGCAATAGCTCCGTCAGGTCTCTTGGCAATTAGCGCACTCCATCACGGCTGTCCCACCGCCGCTTTGATGGGCTTGCGGCGCATTGACGTTGTCCGCACACGTGACTCCGCTGTTGGACAGCACTGCTCTCGTTGTAATTGGACACTCGCGAAAAGAAGGCTTATAAGGGCAATGGCAGATTAGCATTCCACAATACTGCAAGGTTTTCTCTTTCGACTACTTTGTTTGCACATGCTTACCTATCAGCGCCATCGCAAAATTAGAGCCGAGTTACGTAGCGAACTGAGCGCAATCATTTTTTTTCTAATATGGCGCCTATCATCGCGTCAATTACCTTTTGAAGAGCACTTCCTGTTATTAAAAAACCACTTACGTCTTCTACTGTCCCAGTTTGCCGCGTCGCGTTTACGCGGTAAAATGTGCGTGTGCATATGGAGTGGGATCAGGTCTAATATGAACTTTTGGAAAACGAGCGTGTGGGCGACCGTGAGTGGCCTACCGCAGCCAAAGGAGAATATACATGGAAGTTGGTATAGCTTGTGTATACCAACTTCCATGTGTAAAATTGGTATACCTTGTGTGCCGTTCTCCTATGACTTTGAGGAATTGAAGTGTACAACAAATGTCTTGCATGTATTATATATCTAAGTGATAACATACATACAGATGAATGAACAAGTAGTGCGGTCACTTCGGGACTCTCAAATGCTACTGCAGCAAGTGGAATCACGGGAGTGATTTAGTGAACACGCGCGCTTTACATAGACATACGAACCAGTAAATATCCTAATTGTAGCCTGGTGCTACAAATTAGAAAAAAAAATTAAGTCACCTTTGCACTAGGGGTACCATGTCTGAGGGAAGTGCTGGTGCTTGACAGCCTTTGTTTTTTTTTCATTTTTTCTTTTCTCCACACTTTCTTTCTTTTCTCTTTAATTTTCTTTCTGCCTTGTTATATCTGTCTATTTCAATTTGTATAGTTCCTCTCTGTTTATCCGTTTCATTCTCTGTTTATTCGTTTCATCGCTCCTCCTTGCTCTCTTTTTTCCATATTTCTGGCGGTTTTGTCTAGGTTACGCCAAGCGCACTAGTCGTTATTTTTTTTTCTTTTCGGATGATGATAAATTATTACCACCAAGGCGCGCGAAGAACAAGAGGAAGAAGACTTCCTGGCGTGAGAGCGCGCTCAATATGCTAAACATGGAGCATTCGGTCAACTTACGACGACAGCACACTACAGAATACTACCGCATGTGACTGCGTATGACAGCACGGCCCCCTAAAATGCTCCGAACATCAAGACAAAGCACCACAGTTCAGTGTTTCCATCTTTCCGTCGCATCACCCGAAAGAAACTGCCAGGCTTTCAATAAAGTTTGTTCATTCATCAGCAATGTGCAGTCTTCTACGCTGTCTTAGCAGAGTTTTTGACTTTCTCAGGGCGCAATACAAGAGGCAACGACATTGGCACATGATTAGCAGTGATAAAATTAATGTCTCCTCCGGGTCTACTTATTCGTGTTATATCTTGCGCTGTTTTAACAGTAGATACATATACCGATAACCTGGAATGCACACGCTATTAAGCTGTCGTGAAAACAGGAACATGCCGCCACACATCGAATAATAGGTACACGTTCATCGTTTCTTTCTCAACTCACCAATCTCTTCCCAGCGATATTTCTGCAGGTATAACTTAGCAACACGCCCAACCACCTCGAGACAACAAAGTTGCTCGAGCAATGGTGGAGGCGACGGCTCGACAAAGGAGCATTTGACGAAGCCGTGCTCTATGAATAACTGTTCTCCTCGCGAGGCAAGAAAAAAAATGGCAGCATATCCACGGAGTGAATAATGAAGAGTGGGGCGAAACGTTCATCCATCCATTCGTTCTTGCTTCCGTTCGTCCATGCATCCGTCTGTGTGACCGTCCATGCGTCCATCCGCCCGTCCATGCGTGCGTCTGTTCGTGCGTCCGTCCCTGCGTTCGTCCATGCATCCGCCCCTGCGTCCGTTCATGCGTCCATCCATGCATCTGTCTGTGTGTCCGTTCGTCCATCTATTCAACACTCCTAGTACCACCATCTCGCATCTTTTCATCATATATTCCCCATATAAAAGCACCGCCATCCAGCGGACATTCCAAGGACCAAACGAGAGGTGGCACAAGCACACTTTCTTTCGGCTTGCGCTTCGTATCTACTCCCCACCTTTAACCACCTCGAGTTCATCGTATATACTAGTTCATTGTATTCATGGCACTGCGGCTCAACCCTTGCTAAACCTTTCTATAACTAAGGAGGTTACACCCAGCGAGTATAACGTAGCAACCATTCCTTGTCAGATAGTGCTCAATGTACATGCCAATGGCTGCTAATGGGGATTGCAGCGTGCGTGTTAGCTAAAAGCCGAATGCTCCTCTCTCATTCCCCATTAGCAGGGATTGGCATGTACATCGAGCACTATTTTTTTTATTGTTCAACAACGCACAGAAGAAATCTCTCACCGGCACCACCTTGGAGGTCAAAATGTTATACTTGTTACACACTACAACGGCTACGAGAGACGAACGGGTGCCGCTATAAGGAGTTTCGGCCCTAAAACGCCATCCTCCAAGAAGGCACCTTGTGGTGCGCGCTCTGCCGAGGGATTCTCTTCAGCTAAAGCGAAGACGCTTCGAAAGAGTACGATTAGAATACGTTTCACCATTTCCCTTTGACAAAATAAACCAAGAAGAGTTGAGTTTTGGAGCTAAGCGTAAAAATTGAAAAAAGCTAGTGGGCGCGCGTCACGCCGTTACGGCGCTTTGTGCACTAACGTCACGACACCAGTCTAGAACAGCAGTGCCCACCTCTCTTACTCTCCATACTTCCGGTCACAGCTGCTTTTGAGAATACTACTTCGCTTATTTGATGTAAAGCGGGCTCAGTTTGGCCCCTGAGAGAAGAAAATCAGCCACGACACGTTGTTGAAAGCAGCTGCCCGGCGCAAGCACTTTGCTCTTGAAGTAAATGAATTGATGCAATCAAGATTGTGGGAGACAGCCATATTGGAGAGAATATTTCTATAGTTACTCTATTATAATAACTATTTTTATTTGGCTAATTTGCCTGTTCATACAGTGCTTGCGATTGGGACAATGAATAGGAGAGTGTACCCAGAAGTGCGGCACGAGTGGAGATCAAAGTATGTGATAATGGTTCAAGAACCCAGAAAGTGGATTATTTCTGCCAGTAACATGTGGAAAACCACGGTAATGAAAGGGCTAGCCTCAGGTGAACGTGGAAACTTTAATTATTATAACATTCAACGGCTCATGGACCGCAAATGCCTCGTCTAGGTCTCCGAACGGCGCAAAAAGATAAGGCAAGGACTTCTGACTGCAGAAGCGACATATAGTTAAAAAAGCCCAGGTGGTCGAAATTTCCGGAGCACTCCACTACGGCGTCTCTCATAATCATACGGTGGTTTTGGGACGTTAAACCCCACAAATCAAGCGACATATAGTGAGCGCTTAAGCAATAAATGTAATTGCATCACTTAGGCAACTTGTGGTGATGTGTAAAATTTTCTGTCGTGGACACAAACAATGGGAACATAAACAAGGCACAAATGAGCGCAAGAAAATTCTAGTTCGTGCATGCTACAAAAATATTTAAATATGAATGCATACCGACTCACCCAGCTACCAGTTTTACAACGTGTGGTAACACTCTAGTTGTCATTAATACCCATAGTCTACATTATCCCACCTAAGCAATCAGTGCCACCCTCAAGTGTACGTTAGCCTCCACTAGCCTACACTCAGTCATCAGTTTACCCAAGACAAGCCATTTTTCACGCACCATTAGCCGACATTGGCGTAACAGTGCAAAGAAACGCCAGTATAAACACCTAACGTGCGGAGGAATCAATAGGCGGATGAGAGACGGATGACGACGGCTGGCAGAGTGACCGTGAGATGTTAGCACAAACACGACATCATGTCGTGACCTACATTCCAAATTTATGCCACGTGATGACAGTATTCGATGCATATATACCACGAGATAGCACGTCACTTCTGCTATGTAATGTACGTGTGTGTTTACATGTTGCGATGTGACATGATTGCATATCACGTAATTACCACTACGTACGGCATGTATATCATCAAGCTTCAGTGCTCGGACTTAATACATAGTGTTTGTGACAAAATACATATGGCATATGTTTGCCATTTTTCATGTCAAAAATATTGCACACATGATTGATCGCTTATGTATTACGTGCGCAAACGGGGATGCCCATATATATAATGACTTAGCATGTCATATAATGACTATATAGGCATATATATAATGACTATATAGGCATATATAAAATGACTTGGACATATACTATGACTTAGCATGTCAGTTCTGCTGTGTATTGTTGGGGCACGCCGTACTGGAGAGCTCCTCAAATTTCGGCCGTTTGGTGTTCTTCGGTGCGCACTGAGATTGCAAAGTACACGGGCCTCTAGAATTTTGCCTCTATTGAAGTACAATCACCGTGGGTGGGACAATCCAAACACCGTAACCACTGCTGCCAAGCCTTTAATACCCGTGCGTCCACGTTAAAAAAATAAAGAAGATTACGCTGAGTTCGCATCACCACGCGAGCCACTCATGCCTTTGTTTCCTCTTCCGCACCAAGCGCATTCGTACCTCCTATTGAAGCCGAGTAAAGCACAAAGGGAAAGTGAAGGTTAGGGCGATCTCTCTGTCTCTCCCTTTCTCTTTATTGAAGCTGCATCAGAAATTCTCGAAGCCTTTGGCTTCCTCGCTGCTGCACACCATTGCTGTCTTCATCCATAAATCTGCTGTGGGGGCGAAAACAGCGTGGACAGCGTGTAATTGGATTTTCGTGACCACCCGCACACTTTCTCGCGGTCGATGCAGATTTGGTGAGAGAACTGAAAGGGGAAGAAATAAACCTGGACATTCGCAGATACGCTTGCATGCGCTGTCCTGCTCGGTGGGAACGCAGCTGTAAATGTGGAAGATAGTCAAGGCAAGCATAAAGTCAAGAAATGCCGGGGCAGACAAAGCTCCACAGCAATCCGCGAGAAGCTCGGAAAGAGTATTTGGGGAAACCCTGGAAAGCCGTGAGAATGAGTGAAGCGTAAAAAACACTCACCTTGCTCGAGGGGAAAGAACGTTAAGTAAAGAGGGAGCGGCAGTTCGGCAGTTAGATATACAGTAGGCAAACGTGCTTCGGGCATCATGCACGTACTGCATTCCTCCCTGCAATTGCTGCGGCTACAACGACTCCTGCCGCATGCACAGGCAAATCCGCAGGCACAGGCCAGGCTACCTCTAAACGAACCCTCGGATATGGCTGATCGTGTCGTCGAGGCCTCTTTACCGCAGTTGTCGCCCAATACCCAGGATGTCGCCGCACCGCTGAACACGGCGCAATTTGTGCGCCATATTGACGACATTGATCGACGGCTTACCTCCATTCAACACCTGGGTGAATGCCTTCCGATGCGACAGCACCGCCATTCGCCAAGCCGCGACCGTAACACCACCTCATTGCCCCAACCCGACATCAACGGTCCGTGCTACTACCACCGACGCTTAAGCGACAAAGCCCGGCAATGTCGTTCACGTTGTTCCATAGGAAATGCGGACAACGACAACGGCAGCTCGTAGAGACGGTCACAAGCTGCCAACCCGGAGCCTGTCGCATCTTAGCCACCGACCAAATAGCGAAGCAACGTTACCTTGTCGACAGCCGTTGCGACAGTTCAAAGCCGCCATTATGTGCCACCCGGACTCAACCTGGCTCGAGGCCATCCCAGCTGTCATCCTCGGTATTCGCGCCACGTTCAAGTATATTGCTACACCAGCAGAGCTCATCTAATAGAAACCGCTCCGTCTATCAGGTGAATTTCTCGAAGCTCTGCCATACAGCACTACGACGTCAGACCCTGCCGACTACGTCGCCTGGCTACGACGCACCATCGCTGCCTTACGCCCGTCCCCTGCAGCCCACCATAGCAAGCCCACACCTTTTCTATTCAAAGAGCTAGCATCGTGCACGCATGCTTTCTTCCACTACGACACCGTCCGCCGGCCTTTCCAGCCACCCTACAGCGGACCCTATCGAGTCGTCCATCGCGACGACAAGAACTTCACCTTGCGCTTGAACGGGAACGACGTCCGCGTCTCGATTGACCGACTCACGCCCGCATTCATCGCGGCAAACGAACCTGGCAGCGCCACTCTTTCAACTGCAGTCCTTCCACAACCACCGAAGTTGCAGCCCGCTTCTTTCACGACACGCTCTGGACGTCTGGTACGCCTCACAGATTTCTACAAACCCTGAAGGCTCTGCACTCCGTGGGGAGGTTATGTGGCGACCACTGCGCACAGACATACGCAGCCTCATCACTGATTAGTCCGGCGTGACAGAGCCACTTGCTGCAACACGCTTCCGATAAAAGACAGCGACACACAGTTTCACTGGAGGCTTACGTCCCCACTGCTGGCTATATAATCTAAGCTATCAAGCTTGGTTCCATATTTGTTTCTCTAACCATCCGAAGCGCATCATCGGCTGTAGCTACTACGTTAATAAACAACGTTACGTTTTATGCTGGAATCCGTCCTTCAGTGGCCCTGCATCCCACTAAGTATTCATCATATACAAGTGCCACCATCCAGCGGACATTCTAAGGACCGCACTTTCGGGTATGTTCCACTGGTGGCTACATACAACATCGGGGGATGGACAGACCCACAACCTAAGGAGCTTCGCCCCTAAAAAAAAAGGCACTGGAATAGCTCTGCGGTAGAATACTGGAATACCATGGAGGCGACCAGGTTTGAACCCAGCTCCATCCTAGACATTTTTCTTCAATTTCATTTTCTTTCCTTAATTCGAGCGATAGTGGTTACAGACGCCGCCAGTGCCGGCTGAAGGCAACTGTGTCACCAAAAACAGCCCTTGTTGTGGTTTATAACGACTTTAGAAGTGAAAATTGTAGGCAAGTTAACTGAAAATCGTCCAGTTCGCTAAACTGCTCGTCAAAAAAAATGATGAGAGAGGGAGTGAGAAAGGTGATCGTTTTTACTAACAACCTCGAGGCTACAACATACAGTTACAACCTCGAAGCGGCGTACTTAATTTTTATGCGTATATCTCGCAGGCCTACATATCACTAGAAGCGTACTAAGTAATGAATAAGTTCAGGGGAAGATGGAAGCTTAAAGAGATGAATTTTTGAACGCGAGGAGCCGCTGTAGCCGCGTTGAAGAGAGGCGAACCACTAACTAAGGTTGCCTTTAGCTTATACGTCTTTTGTCACATCATTCTAATTATAATTTCATTTGGCAGTATGGCCGCTGTACACACTGGACTTTCTCGACATAACCGTTACACACACTGAACACGTTGTGCTGACGGATATGCCTGATGGATGTGCAAAAAAGAAGTAATGTTGCCACCCGAGTGCAACATCGTGATAACAACAAGTACCACGACACAGCAAGCTCGTGCAACAGAGCTAAAAACTTTTTTATAAACAACTCCTCTTCAAGGCATTTCAGCTGATTTTTGTGCTTTTCATTCTTTTTTTATGCTATATGCTTATATAAAACTGATGGCTTCCTTTTGGGCAGTTATTGATGTGATTGTTGCTAAATAATGTTAGCGCTTCAATAAATTGAAAAATGTTTCAGCATGAATATTATAGCTTCCAGATCGAAATCGGACAGTCATCGCCCTACATCTACCACTGGATCCTTTGAGACATATGTGGCAAAACGAGTATGGCCTGAAAGAGCGTGCCGAGAGGAGATGGCAAATGAAAAGCCCCCATACGCAACGCTAACAACTGGTTTGTTATCCCGAGACAATCTATAAATTGGGAATCATGGGACTTCACAGCAAGGTTAAAGGAAACGCCCGACTATCAAGTTTTTTCACCGTTACTTTTGAACTGAACCCTCGAGGAAACACATTTCTTTTTGTGAAGCGGCAACGGAAGGAGATCTGACACTTTCTTGATGTCTTTTGTGAACAACGAATGCTTCCCGAAGTTCGCAGTTTTCCCGCTTACCGGCACATCGCTCGGCGCTCTTCGAATGAATGTCGGCACGCACGGTCTCCATCATGCTCATCAAGAGTGCTCCCGGTAATTCTTAGAGCATAGCATGCATCTTCACGTACGTTGACAAACACTGAGGCACTGCCACGCCTGACCTACGTACGAGTGTCCACACGACAACGGTATCTCGTCCACGTGCGACATCTGAGATTCTACTGGGAGCACTCTTGCCACGAATGTTGCACATTGCGTTTGTCGATATTCATTCTAAGAGTGCAGAGAGCTAGGCCTTTACACGGACAGCTAGAGACACGACTGATATAAAGTGTTAATGTGGGCTCGTCGCTACCACACTGAACTTTGGATAAACAGTGCTACAGGCGGACAAAGTGGGTTCCTAGTCAATGCGGATTTAAGGGAAATGAAATGGCGGATGAGTTGGCGGAAACTGCTCATAATTCTGCGCAAACGTGCCTCATTCCGGTATCTCAATATGATATAAATGGAATTTTAAGAACAACTACACGTGAATTATGCCTGTCTACCTGGTTCCCAGACAAAAACAAAGGAATCGATCCTATATTTTGTTGATCCTAATCTTGAATACCAATTAGACCGTGACCTCCGAAGACGTATCGACACACTCATTCATCGCCTACGACTCGGAACTGCTTACACAAAGCACTTCCTACTTCGTATTCAGCGTGCAACATCGTCAGCATGTTCATGCGGCCACGACGACGAGGATATCTGTCACCTCTTGCTCGACTGTCCGAAACACGACACACACCGAAGGCGACCTGAACAGCAACTGCATAGGTTATATCTCGAGCGGCCATTCGGGTTGAATAAAATACTAGGCTCATGGCCATCCAAAACAAACGGCAAAGCAATGAAGGTGCTGCAACAGTTCTTCGAAGAAACGAAGATTTGTGACGAATACTCAGCGGACAAAAGTTAAAAGTGAGCGTGGCGTCTACGTGATGGTTCTGCCCATAGAAGAACTTTTGCTCTCACCCATGTAGGACTTGATAAATGTATATATGGTATTGCTTTTTCATATTTTTATTTGTACCAATTAGGTGGAAAGGGGTAGCCGTCACCAAGTAACAGTGAAAAAAACTCATTCGTTTATTTTCTATTTCAATACTAAAAAAAATTGCCCGCAGCTTCCCTCGGGGGAACACTGAGGAGGATGCGGAGCATATAATTGGTTAACGGGGTGTTAAAGTGCGACTTACTTGGGTCGATGGCTAAATTGGTTAACGTGGTTGTGAAATGGGGTGTTAAATTGCGACTTACTTGGGTCGATGGCTAAATTGGTTAACGTGGTTGTAGGAGGGGGTGTTAAATGAGTGAACACGTACACACGTATGCGAAAGGGCGGCGCTGGTCGAAGGGACGTCGATCATTGTGTTTGTGGATTCGTTGGAATTCATTTCACCGCGACCTTGGACGTCGACGCGCCGTACAAACCAACCGACGAGCGGCAACTGAGCGAGCGAGCGCCGACCTTGAGTATATATACAGCACGGCGGCGCATGCACTGTCAGCTGTTAAATGTTCTCGAAGCGCGACGCCACATGCGCGTCCACTGGAGAATCAGGAGAATTGTAGATGTCGAACGCGGTGTGTAGAGGAGGAAGGGTGCACAGATGGTGGAGGAGTGAAGCGCGCGCGGTGTGTAGAGGAGGAAGGGATGCACAGATGGTGGAAGAGTGGGCGACGGCGCGACGGCGCATGCGCGCGCGTCAGCTGTCGAATGTTCGAGAAGCGGTGTGGACGGCGCGGACGGCGCGGATGGCGCACTACAAGGCGCGAGTATAAGATGCTCCGCATCTAAAAGAAGAGACAGGACGAATCACTGACTGACAACACCGAGTTGTTATTTCGCCGCAGTGGTATATATACTCCCCCTCCCCCCAAAAAAACAAATAAAAAAAACATGCGTGAGGATTACATTCGACAGCCTAGGTAATCACGCTTTTTTTTGAGCGCGTTTACGGATGCTTGCTAAGAGATGATTGATTGTACTTGTGTCTCACGTAGACCTCGTAATCTCGAAAGGACTCATAGGTTCACGTGGATTTTGTAGATTGGTAATCAGAAAAGAAATGATGTAGCAAATATAAGAAGAGCGGCATGAGTTGGCATCATCACCGAAGCAAAGCCCCCCCCCCCCCCCTCCCGTCCTGCCCTCTTGCTTGGAGATCTTCTCGCATGAAGGGCGCCATAATATCATCTCTCGCGTCCACGTGCGCCATTAGGCGTGACTAATCACAACAGAGTATGAATTTTGAGAGCTGTTCCACAACAATACACAAATTTTCGTGTTGTCTTCTGAAACACGGTAGAAATAAAATGCAGTTTCGCGTGAAGAGCAAAGCAGCTACAGTGGCATCTAAGTATGACTCCTCAGACAATTCCGTATAGTTTTCGATCGGCGCTTAATAAACAAGACGACTGAGAGAAAGCCCCCAGAATTGGCGATCTCCATATACCACTAAAGGCTGTCCAAAGGGCCCGCGAACGGGCGGAGGACCATGGTCTTTGGGCCCCCACGTGGGCACGGCCTGCTAAAGACCCAAATAATGTTTGTTGACTGACTTACTTCACAGGGCAAAATATTGGTGCCATGGCGGCAAATTTGAAATCAAACGATTTCTTTGCCTTCTGATAACCATTAGTCTCGTATTGGCGTACACGTTTGCTACACCAGACTCCGCTAGCTCGCTTCACAGGTATGCGCCTAATGACAGTGACCTCACAATCGCAAGGGAGCGAGCAGACGATCGAGAAGGCGAAGCGCAAGCTGCCATTTTTATGTGTGTGTTTTGGTACTTGATGTCATCACAACTAGCCATACTGCTGCATGAGATCACCAAGAATAGTACACTAGCCTGACGTCAAGCTAGTGTCGATGTCAGTCGGTGCACCGCGAGAAGTTTGACATTAATATATAAAAAACAAGGTATCCTATAAGCATTTGCTGAGCGTCTCCTTAGCTGAGAGCCGTCTCTGTATACAGTAGATTTGTATGGCAGAGTAAACTCACCTCCGAAAAAAAGCTGTCAGTACCACTTTAAGGCAACAAGCTGGTGCGACGCAGCTTGCCATTAAAGTGCTGAGGCGCCTCAGAAACAGCAGCTTGGCACCAACACGCCTGTCACAGCGCGCACGTAAATAAAGAGCCGGATTCATTAAAAATGAAGGAGTTTGCCGAGCAGGACACCTATCGACCTAGAGACGGTAAATCTGTTAACAACTGAAATGGCATCCATAGGGATAAACGACGCTTAAAAGGCACGTCCATCATTTAGCTAAAGATGCGCGCCTCAAGTGATTGGTTGTTTGTTTCCCCTCGTATTCGTTTTGTGAGGCTCCTGCCATTTGCCAATACGATAAACTTTTCATCTGGTTCGTTAATTTCTCAAAAGAAGTTTTGTTACCGCTCTGGTTACACTGTATACGTATGTGTGCCTGTGCTTGGTTGGTTCTTTAAACTTCAGTCCGGCTATATAGTATGACAACTCATTCAGCAGCAGCAGCAGCAGCAGCAAGCAGCAGCAGCAGCAGCAGCAGCAGCAGCAGCAGCAGCAGCAGCAGCAGCAGCAGCAGCAGCAGCAGCAGCAGCAGCAGCAGCAGCAGCAGCAGCAGCAGCAAGCAGCAGCAGCAGCAGCAGCGGCGGCAGCGGCAGCGGCAGCGGCGGCGGCGGCGGCGGCGGCGGCGGCGGCGGCGGCAGCGGCGGCAGCAGCAGCAGCAGCAGCAGCAGCAGCAGCAGCAGCAGCAGCAGCAGCAGCAGCAGCAGCAGCAGCAGCAGCAGCAGCAGCAGCAGCAGCACAGCAGCAGCAGCAGCAGCAGCAGCAGCAGCAGCAGCAGCAGCAGCAGCAGCAGCAGCAGCAGCAGCAGCAGCAGCAGCGTCAACGCCTATTTTTGCGGCATTTATATCTCGTTCAATGGGCTCCGATCGTATATTATATGCAATGAGATGTTATGTCTCTGACGCCGAAAAAAAAGGGGGTGGGGATAAGAAAGTGATCTCAAGACACAAGCTGCTTCTCTTTATTGACCCTCATTGCGGAAGCAGCACGGGAAAAGAACCGCGACCAGACACCTTCGAGAATGCAAAACATCGCATTTTTCTGTACTCCTTCCTTTCCTGCACGTTTTTTTCTCTCTTCTTTGGTCACTGTCGTTGGAGCAGCGCCTGTATGGCCGCCATCGTGAAAAGTTCCAGACCATCACGCCCGACCTCACAGACACGCCTTCTTCTCAGAGAGGGCATGCACCACTCCAGCTTCTATACGAGGCGTTAAGAATGCATAAGGTATACGGCTCATTGGTCTTTTATCGCCACATGAAGCCACTCTAAGTTTTACCATCTTTCTTTTTATATATATTTATATATTTAGAGTCTCGAAGCTCGCCTTTCTGCTCCGCGTTTCCGCAACACGGAAGTGTTCCGATAAGCGGACCCCTTTGCTCCAGCTTCACTTAAAAAGTGAAGTATAAGCGACCGCCCATTCCAATTTTCTACAGATGACGCTAAAACCATCTGTAGCATAATTTACCGTTTGTTAACGCACAGTGCCTATTTAGAAGCTTACCGCCTTAGCACAGTATTTGCTGTCCTCTGTTTTATTGCGCAATACCAGCTGCTTTCTTTCTTGTTCTTGTTTTCTTTCGTAGCGACGGTACGTGCGAATACGTGCCACCTCTCAATCACCGTGCGTTGGGCGTCAACGTTAATATATACACACAGCGGCCTGTCTTCGGAAAGAGCCTTTACCGCTCTCGCACCTCCCTTTTATTCTCTTTCCTCTTTACCGTCACTGCTCGTTTAAATTTTCAAGAGAACGCCCCATGTTTACGGTCGGGTCATTTTGGTGCTCGTAAAATTACCTCAAACTGTCGGGAGACGCCCCTTGATTAGCGAAAAGCCCCCTTCAGTTTCTCTTTTGCTCGTTCTTCTCATAGACGCATTTCATTTTCTTACTTTTTTGTTTTTGTTTTGCTTTGTTGAAGAATAAGACCTCACAAATAATTTGCCCCCTGAAACCGCTCGTGTACCTGGCCCGCGCTTCTGACCCCCGGCTTGAGCCAACGGCTCGGGAAGGAAGTTAGGACAGCCAGCGAAACCACACCATTCGGCTCAGGTGCGGTGATCTTCGTCCGTTTACAGCGCAGCTTTGTAAGATGACCTGGGTAAGTCAAAATTAATCCTTTCTTTGTGCGCAAGAACTCTCAGTGTGTATATGCTACAGACATTGGGCAAGGAATGAGATTGACAACCACCCATTCGCATAAAAAAGCCTCGAAGAAATACGTACTGATTGCTCGGAAACAAATCTTCTTATGAGTTGCTCAAGAATACGTCCTGATCCATGAATCGCACCCGGGACATTTCAAGGGCGGTCGCTCTACCGATCGAGCTAACCACTAAGCGGTGCAAGGACAAGTTATTTGACAACACAAAGCTCATGAACAAATTTTATATCCTGTATTTATCTCCTGTATATTTATCTTCCTGTATATGCATTTATGCATGTTCCTTTAATGATCTTATACATTGCTACCAACTCTATGCTTTGAATATTTTTGCTTCTTCCACCCCCACCCCCCACTGTAATGCCATATGACGCTGTGGGTCTCGCATAAATAAATAAATAAATAAATAAATAAATAAATAAATAAATAAATAAATAAATAAATAAATAAATAAATAAATAGCATTGCAAGTAGAGGAGGAGGAAGGAAAGGAAGTAAGGTCAACCAGGCGCGCGTCCTGTTCACGATCTTACAATGGGGAAAGGAGATTTAGGGATGAAAAGAGAGAGATACCAATGCGATGGGCTGGGAAAGTCGGTACATGAAAACTAGCGTGAAACACGAAACACAGAGAAAGAAAACAACGAGACAGGCTGGCACTTACAACTGATCAAAGTATGCTTAAAACGCAAAATTATACCCGCCGGCATTGACTTCACGCATGCGTGAATGAGGCTGCCATGCGTCATAAATCAAAATGTTAGAGTTATCAGGACGTCTAGAAAGGTCCTCTTCATTACAGGCAGGTGCACTGACGTGTGCCTGGCACAGTTGTTTCTTTCTTAATGTAGAAAGCTTCGAGAATCTCCCCTCCTCCCCGGCCTTTTGTCTTTCCACGACCCATACGCTTCTGTTGTTGCCAAGCACAGGATAGAACCCACACTGCCTGCAGCGTTTTTGAAGATGAGCACCATCATTCACATATAGGGAGAGAGGCTTTGTATTCCCTGAGTCGATCATTAGGTTGGCCGATGTCTTCAGTCCAAGCTAAGCACCCTGGAAATCAGCGACTCCTTCACTGTCGAGAGATCCTCCAGCGTAGTCGACATCTTGAAAGGTGGCCATCCGGCCGCAAGTTTTGGATTTTCGGTAAATACTGAATAATAATATTACTCCGTGCCGCATGATCAACTCCTATCGGTGGTGCGTAAATTCCTAGAGGGCAGTGGTCCAGCGTTACACAGAGCGTTGCCCCCCTTTTCAATGAAAAGTTTTTTAAAAACTTTTATGCACTCACAAAAATCTACAATTTTAGACTTTTAAGTACAAAAAGATGAAATATATATAAGCTCCGGTATAACATCTTTGTTGACAAACTATTCCTTGGGTGAAATTCGACCGCATGTTAGCTATAGCCAGGACGACAATCCGTGGTCAAGATTTTCAGGTGCGTGGATAATTTTTGCTGCTTGTAAATAAGTCATCTTGCATTACTCCCGTATCTGTGGCGACAGATATTCTTAGGTGTTGCAGTGCTTGCGCTGTGTCCCTCCATTTAATTTATTAATTCACACAAAGCAATTTTATAGGGTTTATAGACTTCATTTTTTTTATGTGGACATGCATGTGGGCAGGACATATACACCACGCTCTAACAAAGACATTCTGTCAGACAGCTCGTATCACTCAAGGCGAACAAAAAGGGCTATAGCAATGTCTTGTTTTAAGAACACGTTGCGAAAGAGCTACTTTCACACAATACAGGTGAGTGTAGAACAAGAAAGTAGACTGAAGTCGGTTGAGTTCCCGGACCATGTGACGCAAGCGGTTGCAGAGAAGCTGCAGAAGAAAAGCAGGAAATATGACGCAAGGCGGAAGAAGTTAGCGCCTCTGCATACCCGTTTGATCAAAATAATATTGTGGTAATACCATACGTGCACAAGCTATAGCACAATATCAAGAAGGTGACGACAAAACATGGCATGCACATAATATTCTCGGCTCCGCGTATGTTTAGTGGTCTATGCAGTCGTATCAATTGGCTTAATCAGTGAATAACCATGTGGGGTATGAATGATGTCTCGAAATTAGTGCCTTGCACTACTCTTGTTGGTTGCGGTCATACTCTTTGTCGTGTGACAAATCATGCATCGGCAAAAACTGGCCGGTGTTTAGTGATCACCTGAGGGAACACAAGGCCTCCCTTAATTCCTACGGGGGCGATGCTCATCTACCAAGTAATTGCAGGCAATGCGGGTGCTATTCTCCGTTTGACAACACTAGAATTTCAGGTCCAGAAAATAAAAAATAGAAAAAATTTAAATCTTCTACATTAAGATAGGATTGATTATTATGTGGAGTTTAACATCCCGAAACCACCGCATGGTTATAAAAGACACCGAGGTGGAGGGCTCCGGAAATTGGGACCTCCTGGATTTCTTTAACGTGCACTGAAATCTGAGCACACGGGCCTACAACGTTTCCACTTCTATCGGAAAAGCAGCCGCCGCCGCTGGAATTCGATCCCGCGGCCTGCGGGTCAGCAGCCGAGTGCCTTAGGCCACTAGACTACTGTGGTGAGGCTGCATTACGAAAGGGGAACAACTGTGTCTGTGAGACTTAAGTCCATCTGTCTGCTAAGGAGATGATCTCTCTGAAAACTCTAACTGGTTAAAATTTTGTTTTTTTATGACGTATGCATGCTTCACGCACGGGCAAGGTGGTTGCCAATGGGTATAAATTTGCGTTTCAAGCGATTTGGGTTTACACTTGATGATTTGTGAGTTCGGGCCTGTCCCATCACTCTATTTCTTTGCTTCTTGTTTCTGCTCGTTTTTTTTATCCTATTCGATAGGCAGATACAAAAGAGTGAGCATGCAAAGAATGCCTATAAGCTTAACCTGTACACTGCTGCGTTCCATAGTACTGAACTAAGTATTTCAGGAGTATCACGTTCCACTGTAGGTCGTTGACCTATGGCGCCTACTGAAAGCTTGAAGTACTGAACCACAGAACCTCCAGGACATGTTGTCTATGGACTCGGTGGCGTCGGTATTTACAGCCTTCTGACGAACATGCGACAGTGACCGAAGCACTGCGAAAGAGTTCTGTGAAATACATCAAGATAGCGAAAGGGTCAAGACGGGGAAGTTTTGCTTGTGGTTATGCATTCAGAATGCGTAGTTGTCAGTTTTCACGCCCTAACACTTCCGCCATCTTGCGGGATTCAACAAAACTAGTAATCGGGCAAACTCCTCTACTCCCGAATGGTCCTATAAAGAGGAAGGGAACAGAAGGGCGGCCAATATCAATTAGGATTTTTCGGACAGAAGTAACCGATAATTGAGAAAGACTTCAATTTTCGGAGCTTTAATTCTGAATAACTGCGCCATTTCATCGGTCTTCATTGAAAGTTTTCGTTTCGGCCATTGCACACGCCTTTTTTCAACGCCTTCATTTTATCAATTTCTCTCGGCATTTGTACTGGGGATACCGATGTGCCATCGCCCGTACAGAATGATAATAGCGAGAAGCAGCTGAATTAAAATAAGATTAAAAGCTACGCGTAGCTCTCAATGTGAGCGCGACGGCGACAGCAGATGGGAGGGAAATTGGCGTCGACTGGTCGAGGAAACGATGCCGCCGTTCGCTCGCTCGCGATGCTGGCTCTGTCCAGCGGTGCTCGAAGCTTCGGGCATCCGTCTCCGCTGTAACCACAGGTCGCAGTCCCCCAATGTCACCTATTCTGCCCTTTCCTCAGTTTCCTTTCTTCTCCCTTACAAGGAAACGCCTTGACCTATAGACAGACCGGGGTGGGAGGGAGCAGTGGTAAATCGTCCGGCCGGGGAATGGGCGGCACGCAAGTGGGACTCTTCTCCTCTCAGAGTGTAAGGTTTTTGAAAATCTCTGCTGAACTTTACGGAGCTCCTGTCATCATTTGTTTTACCGTATGTTTACTATAGCGCACCCACAAATACGGTGTACAACATTCCAATTCTAACCTACTGATCTTTAAAGCCACAACTGCATTGTTGTTTTATGTGCGAAGAATTTATTAAATCTGACACATCTGTGTCAAATCTGAAGACTGTTTTGGTAACATGTAGGCACTATGCAGGTCGATGTAACATTAATTGTGGTTGCGGTGCTGGCTATGTAGTTTTATAATTAATTAATAAAAATTACATACGTAAACGTTCGCACACAGAATGTCAGGCTGGGTTAACGTAAATTGTGGTTCCGATGTTGACTGCACTGTTTTAGCAGTCTTATAAACATTACAAATTTATTGCTATTATTGAAGCGTTGCTCTGGCCCCGGGAAGACACCTAAACAAATTGTTACGAGTGATAATCATATGGTCGCATCGTAAAGCGCACTTTGCTTAAACAATACTGACGTTTGTGCTCTAACGTGAGAACATAAGTTACTCTGTGCAGTCGCCAGTAAACGCCCAGTGCAGTGGACGTCCCTCATAAGCCAATGGTGTACGCGTAACTACTGTATTTAACGTCGGTCAACCCCGTAACACTTGCTTTAAAGAAAACAATCAATGAATGCACCTTCAGCATCGCACTTCGCGTAATCAACATCCCGGACTAATAAAGAAAACCAACATTTGAATCAACCAGTTCTTTAGTGTGTGTGTTAGCAGTGACGTCGTTTCGCAGCTATGAAACACCCGTTCTCACAAATGCGTGTTTTCTAGGTACGTGATCACGTGTAATGTTTTTACATGTGTTTACCGAGTACCAAAGCCACCCCCAACGTAACGGTATGCTCATTTTAATAGCACGACATATAGAGCACTGCCTGACGCATGCTCCACATGTCTTGATTTTCACGGTACGTCGAATATGCCGAATGTGTTATTTATTTTTACTGAAAAGCAGCATATGAATATAGACAAAACCAAAATCAGTGTGCCCTAATGTACGCAAAAGCTCGTTGCGCCTCTGTGCCACCGGCATTCAGCAAGCCCCCCCCCACCCCCCCCTACTTTTTACAGGTCGGCTGAAAGTCTTCCACGGGTAAAAATGCATGTGCCATAGATCTTAGTTAATTTCCATTACTCCCCATCGGCTCTCTAAAAATGAAGAAGAAAATACGCGGAAATGAACATCAATTAGGATTTCGCCAATAGCATAACTAATAATTGAGAAAGACTAATGTTTATCATTAGTGATAAACACAAGGACTCACTTTCAGATTTTATGGTTATACCCATCCGTCCGCTGTGCTGCGCGGGGATTTATTTTAAGAGGTAGAACGATTTGAAAGCATACGAACATTGTGATAAGCCTGGCCACTTTCTTCCAAAAGTCAAAGCAATTTCATGTTAGTTTGGTCTTCAAACCTTCTTGATTTTAACAGAATATCTTCCCTATGCGAGGGAATAAACGGCACGTCTTATTGGTTAATATGCCCGGCCGTTTTGAAGAAATAAGTGCCTTCAAGGCACTTTATGCATGTAACATTGTAAAAAGCAAGGCATATTTACAGCCTTAGCGGATGGCGAATGATATTGTGCATGTCTGCCTCATAAAATATGAACAGAAAAATAATAGGAGAAAATAAAAATGAATAAAAATTTAACAGCTATGGGTAAAACACAGCCAAGGCTTCGTGGTATGAAAGCGTGTACTGCGGGACGTAAAATAAAAACAATAATAGAGATCTCGGTCGAAACTGTCCGCCAGCAGATTCATCAAGGGAGCTTGGCGGCCGTCTATATACTCCGGCAGCGCCACGACACTGCGGCAGCGGTCGGTCAGTCACGTTTAATTGACAGCTGCGTCACTGACCCCGTCTAAAGCGATCCTGACACCCTGCGCGACACCCATACATAGATGAACTGGAAGCCGCTTGTGACATAGAGTTTCTCACAGTCATATGCTACAATTACCAGAGAAGATAGTTGGGGGTCGTACTTATTTTCTACGTCTATGTAGAGCAAATTACGCGGATATTTTGTATCATATAGTATTGAGAAGGCCTGTTGCACGCATGTGGTAGTATGCATGCAACATGTATACTACCAAGCTCGAAGGCATGGGTTCGATAAGCATGGATCGTCAAGCTGATGATAAGGACATAAATTACTAAGGCAAAGTTCATAGATCATCAGCCACAAAAAAGTGACCCCCGGCTTCTGCACAAGTGATCAAAAAAAAAAATTGTGCTGTGACGTGGCGTAATGACTTCATGATGATGTCACAGATGCCAAACTATTGACGTCCTAATTATTTCATCAAGACGTCACGTAACGTGATGTAGTCTTTGCACCATACCATCGCTTGGTAATACTTGGGTCGAAATCGAAAGCACACGAGCTGCAGCAATACCTTCTATAAATTGGGGGCAAAAAGATACCGTGCCTCCATCTCGGAAGTCGTACAAAACCACTTACGCCAGAAAATTTTCCAGAAAGGAGGAGTCGAGGGAATAAACTGAAAAGAAAAAAAAGGACAAAAATGTGGCTTCCGCTTCTGTCAGCTCAGGTGATGCATGAGAGACCATGTGCGTTCTTTTTACAACTATACACAAAATGTAGCTTGCACTCACGTCGGCAGGATGTTGACCTTGTTTCCTTGAGAGAGCTGGTGGGAAGAACGGAATTGGGACATAGGCCTTCGATTTCTTAGCACTTCGGGAAACCGGTGGCGATTTATTTCTTCTCCCTGACATTTGTGGTACGATTTTTGTCAGTTTTCATTAGCATTGAATTCCAATAGCAGATCCAGATCCGGGTTTCCTGCTTTGTAGGAAGCAATTACGTTCTAATGGGAGATTTGGAGCGTGAATTGTGTGTTCCAAAGGCATATCGGGAGCAGCCACGAATTACGAATCACTCCGAGGAGCGAAAATTTTTGCTCCGCCGAAAGCGGCGTACTTTGACCGGAAGTCCGGGTGACGTATTTGGTCCCCCCTTTCTTCCCGTCGCGGCCGGATGTTTACAATCACAGGCGGCCATAGAAAACCGGAAACACGCTTCGCATAGTGCATTTGTGTCGTTGCTCTTAGAGAGTAGCAGTTCGGATTCAGACGCAACAAGTTTCGAGTCCAGTGAGGATTCTTCGGATTCGTACAGTGAACGTGAGGCTGCAGTGTAACGACGGGCATTTGTAGGGATCTTTCATGTGCCTGCCGAGTGATCAAAAGTGATTGACTTCATCGAGGAAGTTGTTCGGCAATATTCGAACAACGAAGTACCGAATGACTCCGGTGGTGGCAGGGCGGAAAAAATAGGTTATGCCTTTGGGAAGGGTTGCTCTCCTCTACTTCCACAGGCACTTCCGTGAGTAGATACGTGTAGCAGAGCTACTCTGCGAGATTTGCTGATTCACCTACGCGCCGTCAAGCAGTCTCGGCGGAGTGGCGGCAAAGTATGCAGACACAAAATGCACGAAACACTGGGATCATGCTTTTCAGCAGGTAGCCTAATGCCCCCTCCCCCTTCGATTCCCGTTAAATTTCTATGTGCCAGCTGCTTCCATGTGCATGAATTCTAATGGCAGATTACGTGAGAGTGATCTCACTCAGGTTTATGCGCTCCGTCTGTGATCTCAACGATTGCTCGTGACCTGCCATTGGAATTCAACATAACTGTTGATGACTATTATATTCTGATTTCTTTCATGTTACTTATCCTTGTTCTTGCTTTCTGCTGGTAGCATTCTTGTACCCTTTGAGTAGAGTGTTGTACTCTTGCCGGTAATAATCAACGGAATTTTTCTCTACCCCCTCCACCCACCTTATCCAATATTCTTGCATGCAAGATTTCAAACCGCATATTAATCGTAACACGGATGAGATGCACGCGAGCATTTTCGGTCACCGAAATCGCTGTAAACAGAACGCCGGCAGACGTCTTCGATTGTCTATGGACACGGATAATGGTTCTCTTTGATACTATCCAATAAGATGGAAAAATATTATTCTCCCACAGAGTTCAGCCGAGTTACTAAATCACTAATAAAAAAAAGAAGTTGCCCGAGCCCAAGCTCCACCAGTGTTCGTTTTCTAGTTTGTTTATTTCTCTCAATAAAGCAGATCCTTCTGAGTGAATACACTGAAAAGAGTACACGTGCACAAAGGAACTGTTACTGTTAGCTTCAGCTTTCATTTTTTTTTTCGCGATAGATCACAGCTGAGCGGTCCAGGAACTCTTGTTCGAACATTTGGAGTGGAAGCTAGTTGTCTGGTTCATTGCAATGCGGTCATACACCAGCAAATACAAATGTTGCACGATTCAATTTATGTTTCTTTCTTTCATAAGCAGGGACGTTTTTCTTTTCGATGTTCCTACCTCTTTCTAAAGCCAAAACTCTTGTATTGAATATCCACGTAACAGCTGTTGCTGTATAATTAGTGTATACGCTTAGAAATCAAGGCATTGGTGATTCCATGGCATGGCCGGAGCAATAGATTATTACATAGTCGCTAGCCAAGCGCCTGCACTCATACAAACCACAGGGAAGAAAACGGAATGACATAGCGCAATGGCTTATACAACCGAAATGATTTGGAGAAAGGCAAAAGGGGGGGGGGGGCTGCCAGCGTTTGAAATAAGAGAGCCAGTCTTAAGAGAGAGAAGAAATTAAGAGCGAAAGAAAAAGACGGGAAATGGATCGACGCCTCATTCGACCAGCCGGTGCTGTGTATAAGTATATGAAACGAAGGGCCCCCTCCGAATCACTGTTCAACTTACCATAACAAAAGAAGAGAGAGAAGTTAGAAGGAAAAATCGTGCCATGCTTCACGGGTTTTTATTATACGAGATCGATGCGCTGTTATCCACTTGGATGCTACGCCGATGTTTTGACATCCCTTGACCCGATTTAGGCGCTTTTGCAGTTTTTTCTTCTTTTCTTTCGTCTGACAAAAATATTAATTTCTCATCGCATCTCGTTTTCATACAAGGCTGCGCGAGCTAAGCGGAATTTGTGGCTGTTCCTTCCCTCTTGTCAGTATTACCTGAAGTATTTATGGTGTCACAATCAATCGACGATTTCCACTCTTGTTTTTTCCGCTTTCCATTTCTCTCGTTATCGTTTGCTGTATGGAAATATTGCTGCGTCCCCAATTCTTTGTTGTTCTTTTCTGTTCTTTTTTTTCTGTGTTTTTTTTCTCTCTATTAGCGAAATACTGAAACCAAACAATCGCGCTGCGTCACCTGCGCCATTAATATACAAGACCAGAAAGCTATAAAGAATAAATACGCGCTGAACTATAGAAATTGTCGGCCGATCAAGCAGTGTCAGGAGTGGTTAAAAGTTAATTTTTAAACCACAATACGTAACTTGTGACGCAAAACTGTCAGTAAATGATACGATAGTCCCGCCGCGGTGGTCTAGTAGCTCAGGTACTCGGCTGCTGACCCGCAGGTCGCGGGATCGAATCTCAGTTACGGCGACTGCATTTCTGATGAAGGCGGAAATGTTGTAGGCCCGTGTGCTCAGATTTGGGTGCCCGTTAAAGAACCAAGGCAGTCGAAATTTCCGGAGCCCTCCACTACGGCGTCTCTCATATACATATGGTAGTTTTGGTACGTTAAACCCCAGATATGAATCAAAGAATACGATAGCGTCGGTGATTTTGTTGACACTATCGATAGTGAAGGACTCTGTTGATAGTATTACCGACAGCACAGTCGCAGTAAAGATGATAGCTGTGAGAGTTGGTATGAATTCATGCTTGGTACTTTAGTACCGCGCATAACAAACGGGAAGATGCTTAAAAAGAGCTCGTTTGTTTCCTCTTTGTTTGTCCCTTGTATGTCCGGCCTTT